>ONZK01001687.1:20920-30980 GCA_900322385.1 Pharnaceum exiguum | reverse complement strand
ATTAATAAAATATTGATAAAATAATATTTTTATCGAACAAAACAAAATGTGCAAACCCGTTGGGTCAAACCCGACCCGACCGGAACCCGACCCGAAAAGTACAAACCGAAAATGACCAAACCGAAGATATGAAATCAATAGAGCAGAGTACATTCGATAACAAAAACTAACTGGTAGCATCTCTCTGTACTTGAACGACTTCCTTTTCATCGCTGTCTTCAGTTGAGCAGCCTTTGTGCGGAAGGGCCCTATATAGCATTGAAGAATGTCTGATTCTGGTATTGATCTTTCCATCTTTATGAACACAACTCTTTGTAAATTCACATGGTCATTGAACTCTATAAGAACAATTACTCTCATAACTAAACAGACTACTCTTACTATTGAAGAGACTGGTTTTATTAATACTAAAACTAAAACTATACTAGAAAATACTATTAACTTGAACTTTTGGGGGCTTACCATTAGTGTATAGAGCACTAATGGCAGCCCCTAGTGGAGGCTAGGGTTTTTTTGGAGGAGAGGGAGAAGGGAGAGAAAAAAAAAGAAGTAACCGCCATAAAAGGGGTGCACATAGCATTGACAGAATAAGATCATCAAGATTACAGCTAGTACTACCTTATTTTATCCAGCATGGCATATAAACACTAAAATAAAAATATAATGATGTTCAGTAGAGGTCTTCGTGGTCGTTAACCCGAGGACCAATAGGATTAGTTAGGCAAAACCCAGGTTATCTGAAAAAAAATATTATTGTTGCGTGTTCTAGGATATGATCATGAAATGAAAAATGTTGGGTGACTCTTTAGATAGTGGCGAGAAGATCTTCTCACTGATCTATTATTAATACAATATAATGTTTAAATTTTACACTTCTGAAACCAGTTGAACTATTGGATATAAAGCAGTAAGCATGTCTAGTTGTAACAGAAATAGGGCATTGATATCAGAGGAATTCAGTTTAGGCACCAAGAGTTAAAAAAGGACATGCTTTCAAGTGCTGAATGTAATGACATGACCTTCAATTGATATAAAGTTTCACACAAAAAATAGTAGGCAATATTATTTAAGTGGTGTACTTTGTGTGCTCGTGCTCTCAGCACGAGCACAGAAGTTGGAGTACACGTTTTTGATGGGTTGTATATTTTTCACTGCAAAGTGCCTCTTTTGTCTTTTAAAACAGGGTAAATGTTGTGTACATCCTGACCCCAACACCCCCATTGAAGACTCTGATCACTCGTTTGTGGTGAAAATATCGGAGATCTTTCAGTTGGGGCTTCGGAATTTATACTTTGTGTACTCGGTTGGTGTTAGGAAAAGCACTCACAAGATTGCAAAGGAATAAACAACAATGTAAAGTATAGAAGAAGAACATACAAGAATTTACGTGGTAATGGATATTACCACCCCCAAAGTAATGT
The DNA here is from genome assembly GCA_900322385.1 of Pharnaceum exiguum. Lineage (NCBI taxonomy): Eukaryota > Viridiplantae > Streptophyta > Magnoliopsida > Caryophyllales > Molluginaceae > Pharnaceum > Pharnaceum exiguum. The sequence continues at coordinate 29,559 of ONZK01001687.1, read as the reverse complement.
ATTACTATTATTGAACCTTTAATAAAAGCAATACAACCCCAAAGTATTTCTTTCAACCCCATTGCCCTTCCCCTTAGGCTTATGAGAAAAACTATGTAAACTATGACTATAAGACACCCTTATTTATAGTCTTAAGTTTATTCTAGATCTAGTTCTAGAATCCCCTAGAAAGACTTGGAGTACAAGACATAATAATTCTACTTTCCTAGTCCTAAAAGTAGTTGATTACAATTAGGAAACAAAAGAAAGAATATTGCAAAACAAAGAAAAAAGAAAACGTGCATAATTCGCACGGCCACATGCCAGTGTCGAACGACACTATCTGCCAGTGCTGCTTCTCGGATTCTGCACTCCCCTCAACCGACACTGCAGTGTCGTGGGACACTGCCTGCTAGTGTCGAGTGTCTTCCTCATTGTTTTTCTTCCCCGCTATTATGTCTTGATTCCCCAACCTCTAAACCTTATTCCTTGGTTTCCCAAGGCCCCATAACACAATAGAGCTTGCACTAACAGTTGGTTTTTATACTTTTGAGATAATTTATAAGTTTGACGTGCAGTGTATAATGTGGTCAGGTACTTTTTTGGGATAGATTGTTTTTTCTTTGGAGTTGGTGATTTTTTCTGGGGCTATGTTTGCTAGGGCTATTTTTGCTACATGCATATCTTGGATATATGTGATTAGGAGATAAATTGTTCGGTTAATTATCATACATGTGTAATGTCTTGGTACGGGTGTATGGTGGTATCATATACTTGGGAGGCGGGTTTTAAACTAAACGCAATAGTATGTTGGACTCATAAACTAAGGAAGTCTTATTCGTAGTGGTCAGCAAACTGGCTTAGCTTCTAAGATGTATGAGGGTGTCTGGTACTGTGGTGTTCTGTTTAGGTTGTACAGAAAGTGTATCATTGATCATTTATTATTGTTGAGTTTGAGTTTTAATTGGGCTTGTCATGTTGGATTGTCCGATGATACCTAAAATACTAGATGTAATGCTAGTGATTTGTAACACCTGATAAATATTCTGGTGAGGAGTATACATCATGATCTCTGATGATATTTTTGCAGTAGGTATTAATGGACTAATGGTGTCTTATGGATCTTTGAGGCTAAAAGAGTAGCTTGTAGCAAGTGGTGGACTGATGGGGAAAAAGATTTGCTAAACAGACAACTCGCTAGATGAGTTGTATTTGAAGTATGTCTAACACTCTCTATCTAAGGGCTTGCCTGACTTGTTGAGAATATGGAAGTAAAGATCATTGTACATAGTGTAGTACAAATTACTCTTTTTTTGACCATAATTGTTCCCCCTCGAAGCCAGTAATGAATTAGTGCCCCTCATCCCATCTGAATTAATTTCCCTTCCCCCAAATCTTCCTCTCTCTCCCTTCCAAACCCCATTCCCTCATCTTATCATCGTCTCATCAGTCAAACCCCTCTGTCAACCAAACCAAAGCAATTTCTACTCGAGTAATTATTTTCCCCTGTAAGTATTCCACCAGTGATCATTTCGGCCTCCATCAATCATCTCCCTTAATCCTTTCCATCAACCCAGGCGTGGCTCAAGTCAGAGTAGGTTGAGTGTCATTGGCTACGGCATTGATTGTTATGAGTTAGCTAGTTTTTGAAAATTGAAATACTGCTCGATTTTGTGAACGTAGTAACGTGTATATTAACTGCAGATGATTTTTACCCAACGTTTCGTGTTCAAACTTTTGCATTGCTTTTCACTTGACCGAAATTTGTTACTTACTGCCTTCTCCGCCTCATTTGTTCGTGATGACTCTTGATGCATGCCGTTTGGTCCTATGAGTTTGTCAGACTGCCCAGCTCATCTTAGATATTCCATTAATATTGTTAATAGAGTGCTTTTGATCAGGAAAAGCGTGATGCAACAGGTACGGAGATCCAATTCTGTTTCGGTCCTCTCCCGCTTGCCCAAATGGGTTAGGACACTACGTCGGAAAAGTACCCAAAACGGAGTTCTTGGAGCCCGCGGATCAGACAAACAACTTGAGCTTAGGCCTAGATGCTTGATTGTTGCTGGTGGGCTTGATGATGATGAATCCAGGAAGTTGGCCTTAGGCGGTTGAAGGAAGATATCTTTGGATGAGGGGCAAGATCGATATCTTGGATAAGGGGCGAGACTCCCTAGATTTGCCCTAAGGGGGTAATCCCTTGAATCAGCCCTTGAAAGGGAAAGACCCTTAAATCTGCCCTTGATGGGGTAAGACCCTTGAATCTGCCTTTGAGAGGGTAGGCCCTCCTGCACCTGTGTTAAGCTTGCTTCCAAGGAATTAGAACTCCTCCTTGTTTCTTAGTTGAATTCACATTTTTTTTTTTTGAAAATGGAAAGTTGAATTCCAATTGCTGATGGCCGGTCTGATCCTTTCTATTTTTTTAGCCGTGAGCCTCACCTTGCACACCAACAAAAAAAAAAGGACTTGAATCATAAAACATTGTTTTCTTATTTTTTGATGTTGTCAATTTTGTGTAGCAAAAACCATGTACGAACTGATGTACAATTTTTTTATCTTTTGATTTGAGAACCATGTACTGATGTACGATTGCCAGAGGCACCTAATATGTCACGCCATGTACAACTGACGGAGCTGGCACACTTGAACTCATAGAATGGTCACCTGCATCGAAGAAAAATTAAATTGCTTCCCCGCGAAAGCTAGTATTGTATGGCAAGCAAACAACTAATCCTTAAATTTGATGAGGACTCATCGGCGGTACCTCTAATTATATGGTTCGATCACACAATCATACCCCTACTTTTACAAACTATATTAGTACCCTTTATATTTATTTATTTTCTTAAATATTAAAAAAAAAAAATGACCAGAAAGAATGACTTTATCTTTCGATGATAGGAAGCAAATCTTCGTAGGTTATTAGTGATGCTCTGTCAATAGGAGGAACATAACGCCGTACGCGAAAAAATGGATGACAATAGCAATGCAATATCTATCATTCACCATTCTCAGAATAAAATGCTATAATTTCAGATTTTACCATTTCTAAAACATCTCCCACTTTCCCTCACTCCCTGCCCTTCGGTCTACTCTACACACAAATGACAACCAAGTTGTCAAACACTAGTTTCACCCGCAGTTTAAGTACTCTAAGATCTGTAATACCATCTTCGAAGGTTGATCCTACCTCCAAGATTTTTGTTAAGTTTGGGCCGCGCGCACACTTGCAGCTGCAGGCCCGTATATGGAGAGAGGAGACAATAACCACAGATGGGCCTAGAGGGGTTTCATACTAAAACTAATTGGCAATAGGAGGAGTAACCCTCTAAACCTATATACAGAATAAACCTCTAATCTCTCTTCAATGTGAGACATATTCTCAATACTCCCCCGCACTCGAATGCCACTATTTATGGGGCCATTCTAGTGGACTGTCACTCTCTGGCATTAACTTTAGGGCCCAGGCATATCATCTGGGTGGGACCGTCTTAAGAAATGGGGGAGGGCCCAAGATAGACCAGCTCCGATACCATGTTAAGTTTGGGCCGCGTGCACACTTGCAGCTGCAGGCCCGTATATGGAGAGAGGAGACAATAACCACAGACGGGCCTGTAGGGGTTCCATACTAAAACCAATTGACAATAGGAGGAGTAGCCCTCTAAACCTATATACAGAATAAACATCTACTCTCTATTCAATGTGGGACATATTCCCAATAATTTTGAACTACTTCAGAAAGTCAGCGGTTAAGGCCCCAGACCCAGAAGTGGTAGACGTGGATCGCCTACCCAACCCATCAACCCCATGGCTCATGCTATCTCCTGAGAGGCAATGTCATAAAGAGGTTTGGGACAGGTTCTATAGCCCAGCCGAGAACCGGGTGGTACGAATCAATCGGGAGGAGTCACTTGGAGTCCCCTCTACGGCTAAGTGTGTTGCGTCGACTCGTGGGTGGCTAGGTTTTGTGGACCATAAAGGCTTGGGTTATGTCTACCTCTCTAACCCGTATAATGGTAACGATATCAACGTCGTTTCCCTCCCTCGTTTTATGAAACCGGAGAGACAGGACAGGTTGGATTTTGATTATGAATATATATGGGATCGCGTAGACCCAAAAAAGATGTCGTAGTACCACTTTTGTCACGATTCACTCTCTCCCATCCCACCCCTGCACCCCTAGCTGTGTGGTTGCTACAACAACAACAACCGAGGGTTATCCCCATTCAATGGGGGTCCTCGGGGTCAGGATGTACGCAACCATACCCCTGTTTAAAACAGAGAGGTTGTTTCCGAGATTGACTCTTTGCTGCATTGAAGTATTGACTTTCAAATACTTCACCAAAAATAAGAAGTACTGGAAGAATTTCTTTACCTTTTTGTTATAGTCCATAATCACCTACATTGAAAGATGGAGATAATTTTTTCAATTTAATAGGCACTGGACATATCTGTTATTACAAAATCATCCGAATGGGGAGAGCGCAATATTTGTTATTTCCCAATCGGTAGGAAAATGAACAATGATATACTGGATTTCAAGTGGTTTGAACCATCTAAGGATGATCTGGACATAGGTCAACAAAGTTGTCCTTGGCAACTTGTGTTCTCTAGAACTAACAACTTGTTCTACGCCATGCACTATCACTATGGTTCTTGCGGAAGTCGTCGTCGTCGAGGAGTATAGTGGGGATGGGTGTATTGTAAGGGGTAAAGTTGGAAATGGAGTGGGTTAAGTAGCCTAAGATGGAAAGTTAGATTGAGGTTGGGTTGTGGAGGTTTTGAAGGCTGCGTACATTGTGAGGTGAGGGAGGAGAGAGAGTGGAGGGGAGGGGAATAATTAAGTTAACAAAAGATAATAAATTGGGTATAGGAGTAAGGGTAAAACAGGAAAAAAAATGAAACTAAACAGAATATGTAACGTCCGTTTCCATTGGCCCGCTTCCAGCTAATAAGTCGCAAGTAGGGATTATTCCCGTCAATTTTGCCTTCTTAGAATATAGTAAGGACTTTGTACTATCAATTGTTCTGAAGTTGTTTCATTTCGATCCACTTGGCACCTTTCTGAACTTCTTTTAATTTATTATTTTGAGGTTAATTCATCCAAAAACTTTATTGTCAGAGCTTGTTTTATGGGAAATTTTACCTTTTGCGTACCCGAGGTATTACATATTGTACGTTTGGGTACCCGTAGTATTCAATATATTTGAATAGGTACCCGAGGTTTGTTTCCGTTACCTTTTAGATACTTTGACCATTAAGTTGACAAGTTACTGTTTATAAAATGAAGGGTATATGCATCCTTTTCACACAATATTTCACACGAGCCCATCTTGCTTTCCAAAATCCATTCGTGCTTTAATTTCTCCTTTTCTTTTCTTTTCTTTTCACTTCTTTCTCCCCTTTCTCTCTTCCATGTTCCCTCCTGCTAGATCTGAGGACATCAACCACTCCTAGGGGTGATAATGAGCCGAGCGGCTCGTGAGCTACTCGAGTTCGGCTCGGTCAAAGCTCAGCTCGAGTAAGCTCGGGCGCGACTCGACCTCTGCCTTGAGCCGAGCCGAGCCAAGTGAAGCTCGGCTCGGAAGGCTCACCAGGTGGCTCGATATATTTTTTACATAATAAATAAATAAGTCATAAGTCAATGTACTAATTGTTAAAAAAAATAAGACATTATATTTATATTAATGGAAGCTTTTGAACTTGTGACATACGATTTATAATTAGACTTATTTATTTGACTACACGTATTTATACTCCAATGTTCTTATTAATACGGTACAATCACATGAGTTTTAACCTTGACCACGAAACTTCGTAATTTTTTTTTAGCTCGAGCTCGAAAACCCGTCAATTTTTTAGCTCGACAACATAAGCTCGGGCTCGGCTTGAGCTCGCTGAATTTTTTTATGAGCCGAGCCGAGTTTCAATTTAAAAGCTCGACGAGGTTTGAGCTCGAGCCAAGCCCTCAAAAAAAAGTAGTGAGCCGAGCCGAGACTACCCAACCCATGCTCGGGCTCGGCTCGACTCGTTATCACCCCTTCCACACCACTGCTCACTAGTGTATCTTTTGTTAGCTAAATGGGTTATGATGTATGGTGGTTGCACTGTGCCCAAAAATATTGCTGCCATTTTTCTAATTTTTTTATATTTATTTACAAGAATGGAAGTTTGTGATTTGTTTGGAAGATGAAAGGATGGTATTCCATTTTTGTTTGTTGACAAATGAGTGAAATGACAAGCATCAGTCTGACTCATTTAGTATAACACATTTAGCTAACAATTTAAAGGGATATTCCTTTTTGTATTGTTGCTGCAACGGTGGTCAAATGTTTACCTCTTCATTCTCTTTCATGTACTCCCAGGGTTATAAACAAATGATCTGAGATCCTTTTCTGGATCATATAATGAGATGCTGGGGGTTTGTTTTTTACTTTCTGATTTCTTTTAAGGAGTTATTTCCCATAATAGGGTTGTTTGTTAAAATAATTCCCAATATAGGTTTGGTTAAAAAGTATTTCTCATCATTGTGTTCTCTTAGGTCGAGAACTTGCGATATCCCATATCTCAATTACACACCAACATCCCATACTCCTCGTAAGAAAATGCAAGAAAGTGGCCAACATCCTCAATGAGCATTTCAACACACTATGAAATTCTAAAAGTCCGCTGCATATATTTAGAAATCATGAAACGGTGCGTTTTGACTCTCAGTTTCCAGGCGATTCTGGGCGATTTCTAAATTCTTCACAAACTTTTTTCTTCTTTTGTTCGATCCAATAATGGCAAAGAGAGGGAGACCGAAAAAAATTATTCCTTCTTCTTCGCAAAAACAACGTGATTCTAATGGTGGTTCTCAATCGAAAAACACGGATACTATGAGTGAGAAATCAGTTTCTCATCAACCCCTCAATTTTGGGGATTTTGCGGTTACTTTGGATACGGCCCAGATTTCCACTGCGACGGCTCCTCCTACCCCTCCGGTTGTCCCAACTTTACCTCCGGTGGAAGAGATATCTATGGTTGCTAATCCGAAGCAAAATCCTACTATCCCTGCTCCTGTTACGGATTCTTGGAAAGATAAGGTTACTCGTGGTTCAAAAACGGATGATAATTTGGGTATGAAACTCGATTTCATTGCTACTGCTTCTGAGGAAGTTATCATTGATGAGGATGATATTGTGGATGAATTGAAGTATTGGGAGAACACTCTCGTTGGTACAGTTTTGGGTAAAGGCTTGAATTTACATGAAATGATTGAGTTCATAGAAAAAAACTGGAATCATGTTTCACAACCCCAAGTTCTTTACTTTAAAAAAGGCTGGTATTATTTGCGTTTTGAGAACGCAGATGACAAGGAGAGGATACTGAAAGAGGGTGTTTGGAATTATGGTAAACACGACTTAATTCTTAAATCTTGGCACCCCCAAATTGGTGATGAACTTGAGGCTGTGACAGATGTACCAGTGTGGGTTACGTTGCCAAATTTAGATCCATGTTTCTGGTCTTCGAAAGCTTTAAGCAAAATCGCGAGTAAGATTGGGATGCCTATGTACACTGATCATTACACATCAAGTAAGAGTAAAATTGCCTTCGCTCGTTTGTTGATACAAGTGGATGTTTCAAAGCCTTTGGTGACTGAAATTCTCCTTAGCACACCTTTTGGAAGTAAATTCGTTCAGAAGGTAGATTATGAATGGGTTCCTTTCTTTTGTAATTGTTGTGGCAAGCTTGGACATGAGACAAACAAGTGTAAACTTCAAGCAAAAAAAGCGACATCCTCTAAAAATGCTACTTCAGAAAAGACTGTTATCCCTGCTTCAAATCAGTCTGTTGAATCAGCTACTGAACAATCTGTTGAATCAGAAAAGACTGTTATCCCTGCTTCAAAACAGTCTGTTGTATCAGTTCCTCAACAATCTGCTTCAAAACAGTCTGTTGAATCAGTTCCTGAACAATCTGTTCAACCTGAAGTAGCTGCTGTTAATGCTGTTTTTACTCCTGTTGTCTCTCCTGCAAAAACGGCTACCTCAGTAAGTAATCCTACTATAGTGTCTTCTAATAGATTTATTTCTATTGCGAAGGATTCTCTTATAACTGATAACATTGGAGTGAATAGTTGTCTAAATTCTGAAGGAGATCATCGCTTGCTGCAAGCTACTCAGGCTATTGATTTGCTCTGTGATGCGCTTGATAAAGGCGGGGGCTCTCCCCCTTTATCACAATGATACTTCAAACGTGGAATATAAGGGGTCTAAATGACCCCTTAAAACAGCAGGACACTAAGAAGTGTCTGCTGAGTAATAAAGTAGTGTTTGGTGCACTATTGGAAACCCGAGTTAAGGAGAAAAAATCAAAAAAAATCATGGATCGTTTTCAGCAATTCCAGTTTGCTACAAATTATGATCATCATCAAAATGGTCGTATTTGGGTCTTTTGGAAATCTTGCTCTGTTAATGTTCGAGTTTTATCTAGTTCTGCTCAGTTTATTCATTGTTTTGTGGAAAATAAAGTTGATGGTACTAATTTTCATCACACTTTTGTTTATGCTTTTAACTCTGCTGTTGAAAGGAAATCACTATGGGAGGATTTGATCTTGCTTGCTGCCAATATTAAAACACCATGGTTATGCAGTGGTGACTTTAATGTTGTTTTGAACT
>ONZK01001685.1:319284-330908 GCA_900322385.1 Pharnaceum exiguum | reverse complement strand
GATAATTCAGGAGGGGTTATTACCCCTTACCAAACTACTAAAAAGTCCTGTAGTAATTACCGGAGTAGTCATTACTCCCCTATTCCTACCAATACAGGCAATGCCTCGATCTAATACTTTTGTGTACTTGGTATTCATGGGAATTCAGTAGGCTTTGAATAGCACTTTGAAACTATTTAGTTGAGTTTAGGAGGAGGGGCATTGTTCATGTTATTGAACTATATATTTTTTTTTCTTTTGAATTGAATAATAAGGTGGTTTGATCTCATCAATCTGAGGACACCTGTAGCTTGCTGTTCAGGTTTTTGGGCTTCTCCCAAATGTTGCTGAGAGAGCCTCCATCTAGCATTTGAAACTGGTCTGCTAGCTACGATTAACTTGGCCCTCGGTGTTGTAAACTTGTAAATGGTTTTGACAAGACTGACAGACTGGAAAACAGAAAGAGAGAGTTCTTACAAGACTATCAGACTGTGTATATCTGTAATTCAGCATAAATGTGCCCGGGCAAAATGAGGAATTCTGGAAATCTCTGTCCCCCTCCCCCCCTTCAAAAAAAAAAAAAGCTAAGAAGAGCTCTGATGAGGTTGCCTTGTCATGGAATTGGGTTGCTAAATAAAAGTTGGGAAGACTGAGGGGGCATTTGGTGGCAATCTGCCCATTTAACGTATATAGACAACAGTTCCTGTTACATTGTGTTGGTTTGGGCTAAAAGTTATTAGTTTGCATTACCTGCCGTATTAGTTCCGCCATTTCTATCAACCCCATCAGTGAAACAATTACGGCTTCATCTTCCCTTTCCGCACCTTTTGTCACTTTCTGAAGAAAAACCACACGGAGCACTCTATCTCCTCAAGAACTCCTCATGTGCTTCCTTTACTCTCTTCTATTCAAAATGTACCAGCAAAGAGATAGCCATTAGCCGGCAATTTTCATTCTCTCACCACACAGATTTGTGGAATTTGGTGAATAGAAGAAGTAGTGTTCCCCTTTATTCTTTATAATCTGGATTTTGTACTCTATCTCTCTCTCTCTCTCTCTTTCTCTGTCATTTTTTTAAGGATAGGACGGTGCTAACTGTCAGTGATTACATTACATATCCTCAGCCAAGCGGGATACAAATGTAATGCAAATCGTTACCATTACTCACCGTAATTGTTCCGATTTCGTTACTGTTACCTCATTTTGAACCAAGTGGTGGACATGTTGGCTGAGACTTTGTCAATTTAAGACATCAGATTCCAATACGCAAATAATTATGGGATTCTATAGTTTCCTGAAATATGTAATATACTTTCATGTGTGTGTTTGTTGCTGTGTATATGTTGTCATATTACTGGAAATGCTAATTGCTTTTCCATCTGATATAGCACATGTCAGTGTGAGTTTTGCTAGGAGTGGAGGGCCAGGAGGTCAAAATGTTAATAAAGGTATGTTGTTTTGCTCTTCCTTGTTTTCTTTTAGTGGGAGCTTATGTCGTGATGCCCTTTAAACTATTTCTTTCTCATGCAGTGAACACGAAGGTTGACATGCGCTTCAATGTGAAGAATGCGACATGGTTAAGCGAAAGAATCAGAGACAAGATTATTATGATGGTTTTGATTTCTGATAACTCTTCAATTATCTTTTCCATTATCCACCGTAAAAAGAAGAAGGGGTCTTTGCATTACCTCTAAGAATTATTTAGTGGCCATTATTTGTGCCTATGAATTCAGATAATGAGTTCTATCTATCTCACTTCTATAACCATAGAAAAGGCTGCTTTTCATAATTGATTGATTAATATATATTTCTTGAACTATTCCAAAGGTCCCAAGTTAGAGCCCCATCACTGCCACTGCAGGTTTCCTGGTCGTTAACTTCAAAGTCCATGGAATTAGTTAGGCTTTGCCTGGACACCCATGTTTTCTAAAAAAATAAATTTGGTTGAACTTCCGAGTACTTTGATTGTAACACAGTTATGGATTTTCTGTTCAGTTTATTTGTCTACAACCGCCCAATCTGCCAATGGCAGTTGTGTGTTTACAAGAGAGGATGCCTTGGTTTTGTTGATTGTTCTATGAAAACAGTTTATTGTTCTTCCTCCCCCTGAATCGTTTGACCTGCTTTGAACTGAACAGGAGAAAAATCGGATCAACAAAGATGGAGAACTGGTACTCTCTTCTACTAAGACTCGGACACAGCAGTAAGATTTGAACTCTCTTTTTACTCTTGATGCTTCTGTTGGGTGAAAACAATGATAGACACCATATTTTTCTCTTCAGGGGTAACATTCAAGATTGCCTTGACAAAATACAGGTACTAAACTTACATGTTTCTTAATTTTTCCACATTGTATATATCTTTTTCTTATTGCTTAAGCATTTGCAGTTGTGCAATATTGGCTTTGTCATTATCTGCTTTTGGCAATATGATTCATTGCGATTTGCTTACAAGTCGAGTCTGGGAACTGAGGAGACTATCTCTGAAGTACTTGATTAATTCCTACATAAAATTGTGATTCTGTATTCTATTTATATTGCTCTTGAAGCTAGTACTTGCATGTTTTGACGCGTATACCTGTTCTGCTTCAGCCCTCTGTGGACTAGTATCTCTCCCGTGGATCTTCCACTGTTTACTTTAGTTTAGCATCCACCGCACTCCTAACATATTTTTGCTTGTTTGTGCATGTGTTGGATTTTGTTTATCTATGTTCTTGCATACATGATCTTCCTTGCAACTTATGTTCCCTTTATGAAGCCAGGTTATAATTGATGCTGCTGCCTATGTTCCACCTCCTCCTACAGAAGAACAAAAGAAGAAAATAGCCCAGCTGTATGGATCCTTTGAAATATCCTTTGTTTCCTATTATTGTATTTTATTTGCTTTGTTCCCACTCTGTCCTATTTTGCTACGAGGCACTGACTATTGTTTTGGCCATTATACTTGAAGGGCTGCTAAGTCAGAGCAGAAGCGATTGCAGAACAAGAAGTCGCTTTCAGAGAAGAAAAAGCTGCGAAGAAATAAAGACAGTTGGGATTGAAGTTGTGAACTGAGGGCATCTAGCCTATTGAGGGCCTTTTCAGCTTTTAATCTGACCATAATTCTCCACTACTCGGTATCTATCCTTTTTTCTGTGCTTACGGTGGAGATGAGAACCTGGTATAAGTTCCTAGACTATGAGAGACTATCCAGATGATTGATTGTTATCTATAAAGGATTTTGCTTTTGGCAAACTAGAATACTAACAATCTTTCTGTTCATGCGTATATATTTTGTTTGGCATGGTTGATAACCGTTGCTGTAAACCACTTCACTAGTTAGAGGTTCACATCAGTGCCGTTGGTTTTTGAAATGTATCACAGGAGCAAAGTGGCTGCATATATTCTAATCTTTTACAAGATTGCTTAGTTCGGTTTTTCTGTTGTGATTTTGATGCTGCATTTGGTCGGCCTGATAAATATTCCTTTTTGTTCTGCTACTTGCAACGTTGACATAGCTTGAAAAGTAGGAACCGACTGAATTTTTTTCTCTGAACTTCATTGTCAATGTTAGGGCTGCGTACCTACCATGTTTTTCTATTCAAAGATTAAACAAACCATGCTCCATCATCTTCTGCGTTAACTCAGAAATGGGAACCAAGCTACCAACTGCTAAGGGTATGTTATGGGTCCTTTTTTCTTTACCATTTTGAAAGTGACTAGTACTCCTAATTTGATGTCCCATTGGCTTCAAAAGACTAAAGTTGGCATTAATGCTGCCAATAAAATGGAATTGTTGATAAATAACTGAAATGTTTGTGACATACAACTTAATATCTCAGTCTCTCAGATTCTAGATTGTTAGAGAAATGGTTGTGATATTAACGTTCCAGTAAGTTGACAATTCTCCTGGACTCGTAGATTGATTCATTCACTAGAAATATGAGACTTAAACCCTTCGTGGAAAGGAAACTTCCAATAATCGAAGAAATATTGTGGTTTTCTGCCCCTATTTGGACATGCCTTGACCATAAACATTCTTTGCAAATACTCTCTGATCATCCACACAAACACACATAAATCTCTCTAATCTAGAGTTTTCGACCATATACTTATAGCATAGACTCTGGACTTTTTGGTTGTTCGGTCTTGGTCCCATTCATTCTACGAGTATGAAATTAAAGTAAGAAACGACTTTGGTCTTTAAAAAAGAACAGAAGAGAAGACTTTTTAGTCACTAACTAATCTAAATGTAAAATTAGTTGGGATTAAACCAGTTTTGGCGGCTGAAATCAATTTCTTGGGGATGTGTCAGTGTCTAATGCATGTCATCGATGACACAACATATATCTTCACAAGATTCGTGATCTTATTTTCTCTCAACATAATCTATTGCTATACCATGATCAAATCAATAAACTAGTAACGTCTAAGTTTCTAATCAGCAGGTCCAGCATACCAAAAGAAAGTCCAAGAAGCAACTACTAGTACATTTGTAACCGATGATAATTCCACCAACATAAGTACATAACCAATTACTCGCGCTTCATTCATTTGTTTTATGTTCAATATGTACAAAGATACTGGCCATGTACACCGGCCTGCAGAAAGTCCTACTCCTAAAGCAGCAAGACTAAGTCATTCATACACATTACACAATGATGGCAATTAACAAAAATCCCTCCCATGACAGAAGGATTTAAAAAGGAAGAAAGGCAATAAAATCTCGCCCAAAATTGCAATTTTTACATTTTTGTTCTTTTTTTGCTGCAAGAGATTAATTGAGAAAACTAATCCCTTATGTGGTTCTAAGTCTAATAACATGTTCCTCCCCTGAACTTCTGTCAAAATGCTTAATCCACTTTCTTTTATGAACACCCTTTGCGTTAGAACTAGTGGAACTTCCAGGAGCTGCAACGTGTGCAATATCTAGACCCTGGCCAACAGGAAGAAAGGCAGTTCGAACCACCCTATACCTTCCATCATCGACCACTGAGAGCCACCTTCCACCCGACGCCGTTTTAGCCTCCGCATTTTTACATACCAATACTGCCCCTCTTGAGCTAAACCTTGCCATCCTAAGAACCTTAGAGAAGTCGCGGCGAAGGCCATCGACGACCAAAAAGTCAATACCCTCTATCTCTTCCATCACCTCCTCGGGGTCTCCAACTAGAATCTCCGTTGACTCGCCGGCAGGAATTGCCGGGGATTCTAAGGCGAGCATTGCTTGGGTGTATCCAAGGCGGGACTGCTCATCAGGGACTATGCATACATGGCGGGCACCCGAGTGCCTGGCAGCTATAGCAAGGCCTACGCTAGTGGTGATCACGCCGCCTTGCGACCATGTCTCGACGATCATTTTAGCATTCCACCCTGCCGCCATGGCCGATATGAGCTCCGCTACGCCCGATTCTTGGTATAATTCGCACTGCAAAATTACAAAAATGCCGTTAGACAACGTATAGGCCAGCCAGGACTACATAATTTCCGAGTATATCTTATATCATACACTTGGGTGTACCTATAAAATCATATTTTTTTTACTTGCGGCATATTCTTCTTGTTGTACTCACCTTAGGCTAAGGGCCAGAATGTCGAATTCAAAGTCGAGTTCAAGCTCCAAATGGTTGATCAGCTCGAAAACCTCGACTTCAAATTCGTTATTATACACTCTGTAACAATCTGACATCAAAGAGCACAAACAAAGGAGAACAAAACTCGTTTAATATTGTTTGACCTTCTAATAAGTTTCGTTGCTAATTCTAACCCAAAGAAAATAAAATGAATTGAAAACAAATAAAGTTTTAGCTTTAAAGTTGTTATGAAGAAGCCCACAAATGACAAATAATCCACAGTATCTGAATTGGTACAATGTGAACAGAAAATGTGGAACAGAAAGATAACAAAAGTGAATTAAATACCGCAATTCATGGCCGGTGTAGACTCATTATTCAGGTGTGATTTAGAATTTGTCTTTTACGTACCACTAACAAATTCAACGTCTTTTTCCCTTTTTTTCTTCCTCTTCTTTTTCCTTAATCTGTTAATGGGCATGAGTCATTTCGATACAAATATTCCTTCATTTAGTTTTTACTCCAAAATTTGATCAATGACAAATGAAGAAACAGAAAGTTTTAGAAACATGCGCATGATAACTATTCTGATCAACTTCTATATCATAAATTCTTATGTTGCAACATGTTTTAGCCATAAAGGAATAAAACCCAAGAAGGAAAATAGAGATATATGATGTACTTACAGATTTAACAGTGTCAATATAGGCTTTAGAAGCACTTTCGGGTGACCAAACCAGCTTCATTTTTGATGATCTTTCTTCTTCTTTTCTTCTTGGTCTTGTACTCTTGTGATAAAAATCTCTTCTTTTTCTCCTGAGCTATTTATGCTAGCCTAGGGCATCAATATGATATCACAACTGACCAACTTGTTGTTGTTAACTTAGCTTGTTATAGTTATATGTTTGCTAGCTTTAAGAGAGGTAGAGAGCTTCTTGGAGAATAATAAGCTGAAAAAGGTAATGAAATGAAAGTATATGCTTGGTGGGGGTACCCCTGCCGGTCTTTTTATACAAGGAAGAAAAAAGAACTAAGTAAATAAATAATAAATGTGAATAAAGAAAGAAGAAAAAGGCAAATGGCGTTGACATTTGAGGGATTATGCTGCAAAGACGACGTGTGCGATTGCATATTTGCATTAGCAAGTGTAATGACTGACTATGAGATAAGAAGAGCTTACTATTACTCTGTGGGCCGGTATGGGAGAACAAGAATGAACGGATGAACGGTCCATCCTTTTTTGTGTTTTTCAATTCAATTCTCAATTGAGCTTTTTGCAACTTATTTTTGTTGTGTGTATGTAAGTTTTTAATTCAACTTAATTTGACAATTTTGTCATATGTACGTATACACTGTTGTGTTCGTTGCATTGAGCAGGTCTAGGCTTCTAGCAGACGCCCAAATCTCATTTCTTCCGTTGGTGACCACTTCTACGAGTATTCGTCTTCTAAAGTTTTCATTCCCGTACAAGAGACGGTGGTCACCGGTCAATATATACTTCATCAGTGGGTGGTATGTGGTTCAGGCAGTGTCCTCCTAATTAAACTGCATTTTTTATCTTCAAGATCAAACCAATTTAGCACCTTTTAGTTCAGCATATATAATTAAGTACGTATAATTTATTATTATGTATAATAATATAATAGTAATCAGTGGCATGGAGATCTTAGCTAGTGGTTCAGTCAATAAATCTTTTTAAGTCCGAATTCATCCTCCCTGACATATTAACATGCCCAAAAACGGAACTACAGTAAATAGAAAAAAGAGATCATGAGATTATTTGATTGCGCAAGACAAACCTACTGACTTGAGGGGGGTGACGGAAGTACGTAACAACTACGCCACCACTTGGTTCCCTAATGAAAATCTATGCTAAAACCTCTTAGAAAAGGATATTTTGTGGCTTTTGCTGTCGACTAAAATATCTACTCTTTACTCTCTAGAAATAGAATGAAGAAATGCAAATTTACTTTGTTAGGCGTGCCTGAAATATAGTCGCAATTAAGGTTCTGTTTTGTTCGTCGGTAGTGTTACAGTTCAGTTTTTTTCGGTTCAGTTCAGTTCAGTTCAGTTTTTTTCAGTTCAGTTTAGTTCAGCGTCTTTCAGTTTTTTTCATTTATACTTATAAGTTATAACCGCATTTAGTGTTTTTCAGATAAATTTAGTTTTCTTCAGTTCAATTTAGTTTTTTTTCAGTTCAGTTTTATTTCAAATCTTACCAATCGACCAAAACAGCCTAAGTACTTTTCTTTCCTTTGGAATATGAGTTCCTCAAATCACTTTCAAATTGAAGTTGTCATTTCTAATTAATAAGCGAAGGAGTACAAATTTTGGACGGAAGGAGTAGCTACTGTGTTGACCTACGAGCTAATTGCTTTAGTTTATTAGTTATTCAAGTTATCATTTCACGGAAAAAATTTGGGTAGCCTTTCGGGTGGCTGACCCACTAAAATTTGTTTCTATCTCTCGGTATTTTGTTAATAAAAGAGAGAGAAGACAAGTTTGTACTACCTAATCACACAAATTACGAGATCTGAATGGTTAATTTTTGACGGACTAATATACTCTGTATTAGGGGCTAACTTGACCACACTTTGTGTGCCTTCAGATGGCTAGCAGACAAGTCTGATGAGGTTGCACCCTAAAACCAATTGGCAATAGGAGGAGTAGCCCACCAAACCTATATACTAGTTGTCCTCCCCCTCTTTCACCGATGTGGGATAATCCACACTTCACCACACACATGAGAAACCTAACATTGTGGATGCAAAAAGACGATTCACCTGGCCTAATTATCTGTCCTTTTTTTGGCCTTTGTAGCTAAGCACGTACAGTACATAAGAATGAGCTCATGAGCACCTTGGGAAAAAATGCATACGATAATAATAATAACAGGAAAAAAGAAGAAGTTGAAAACAAGTAATAATGAGTAAAATATCTATTTCCACCTATTGTACTCAAGCAACTGGAGATGATTTACGAACTTGTATTGCATGGTGTAGTGTTTCCCTTTCTACTAATTTGTTTAATTTGGTTATTGGTTAGTAGTTTTTCTTTCCGTGACACCAGGTACAAATGAATTTGCTAGTTGAGCCAGGACAACGACTACTACGACCGTACATTTTCCCTGGGCGAGCAAATCGTGGTCTGACAAATATTGCCCATGATGAATTAATTTTATCTTCTTCTACCTTTAGGATGGAGTGCATCTACCAACTACCTTACTTTGTAATGGGTTGCTTCATTTACTAATTCTCATGTGCTTGCTGTGGGTGGAGTATTTACTGCCGTAGCAGCATAACGATACCGCCTGATGGTCATTTGAGCGAACTTATTGATTTGGTATAGTGTGCGCGCGTCTTTTAGGCACTTTTGGTTGCTTTTATTTTCGCTCAATTTGGCAAATATCTCTTTCCCTTCCCCGGCAAGAAAATGGTTTTGAACACTGACGCATGTTGAAATAGAAACCGTTTTTTATTCATTGATCATTTGCCCCTAGCTAGCTAGCTTTTGTGGTAAGTTGAGAATCGACAGATATTCTATTCAAGGTTCACTTGCGAATTTGCGATTAGCGAAGGAAATAAATGCAACCCGAAAAAAGAAAAAACCGGTTGGGTATATGAAACGGGTGCTTGATATTTTTGTGGAACAAGATATCTATTGAGATATAATAGGGACTTTCCACATTGATAAAATGACAATGCCTAATGCCTTAAGATGTTTATAACATAGATGACCCCTCCACCTATCACAAATTGGTTTTAGGTTGGAACCTCTCTAATGTTGTTAACATCCTTTCGCCCATTAAACACAAATATTTACAAAATCATTATACAAGCTGAATTGCTTTATCAGGCTAGGTTGAAAAACTATTTTCCACATTCAACTTCTTCATTTTTTATTAGATTAAGGTATTATCACTTAACCTTAACTTTCGTTACATGATCAAAAAAGAGGAAGCTTTAGTTACAACTTCAACTACGTTTTCCTAGCATCACATTACACATACATGATACATCTATATTATGAAGAATCCATTTTGCACTCAAGAAGATATTAACGCGTGGTATCCGGCTTGATTCTAAACCAATAAATCGGGTCATGTCACACGGAGTCGAAAGAAAAAAGTTCCTACATTTGTCTCTTGTTGGCCATGGAAATTGCATGCATACGATTTCAAACAGAATATGCTTGAATATACCCTACGGTTAGCAAGGTGTAGGTGAAGGCTCGGAGTTAACAATGTGAACATGCTTAGCTTTATTACTTTTCTGAATGGGTAGTAATTGCAAGATATCACAAAATGACAGACTATTTAGTTAAAGTACATTTATGGCGGAGAAAAATGGTTTGTCATGATTCATAACTACTAACTGATAAGTCAATGCCCATATATCTGAAGCGAACTAGCAATGGATCTGCAGCAGTTCATTTCTCGTGGAAGATAGTCAATATATGGGACCTCTAAGAACTGCCTTTGTCGTTTAGAGGGACCATAACCCAATGCCGCCAATGATATCATCGCATTCGTGTAGTTGTGAATCAATACTCTTTTCCAGTACAAGTGTTTACAAGTCTGCTACTGCTGAAATTGTTGAACTCTCTGATATATTTAAAAAAATCGTTGAAATTTCGTCAAAAACGCTGTTCTGATTGAAAACAATTTAGGGAATCGAATTTGCTGATTAAGTGCCCACGTACAATTATCAAGTTGGCTTGTAAAGTGAATGTGTGCATTATCTGTCAAGTCGATCGAGCCAAAATGGAACAGAGGAAGCTAACTGGGAGAAAATACTTCCTCGTACTCAGCTTGCAGCTAGAAATCAAGTTTAAAATATGTCGATTTTGACTAATATCAACCTGATTGTGCTAGACTAATTAAGTCGATGCAAATTCAATCGAATTCAGAGTAATCTATATATTGAACCCGAACTTCATATTGTGTGCAAAGCTATAATTGAATCAGACAAACTTTACCGGTGACGTGATAACCAAAATCGACTTAGCTCATCACCTTAACTGATCAGTATCAACTCGTTTCATAGAGCAAGCCGCAACTCTCATCGAAATATTGATTGTCAACGTCCTAATTTAGAGCTCATTGTACTTTATTACCAAACGTAACACTCATTTATCCGTCATACACTCATACATAGTATCTTTTAGCTAAAGAACAGGGGATGGCGAAAGAACAAATTTATGGAGCGATGTGTGGATTGGAGATAAACCCTTAAAAGATAAATTCCCTAGACTGTTCCAAATTTCCTTACAACGAGATGAGAAAATAGCAAAGATGGGCTTATGGGATGGGCTTCAGTGGCGGTGGAACTTCATTTGGAGAAGACCATTATTCCAGTGGGAAGCTGATTTGGTGTCTGAACTGCTAAAGTCCCTGGCAGAAGTTAATCCGGCCAAAAATACACCAGACATGTTACATTGGCTCCCTGACTGCAAAGGTAATTTCTCTGTTAAATCATTCTGCAAGATTGCCTCTGAAATGTTTGTTACAAATAATAACAGGGAATGGGGTTTGTCTACTGATGACAATGATGACAAGGATTTGTGGAGTGGAGTCGCTATTCCTTTGGCGGAGCTCCTTGTCTGGTTTGTGCTTCATAAAAGACTCAATACTAGAGAGAGGTTGTCACGCTTAAATACCCTTCCCACCTCGGAGAATAGATGCCCCTTTTGCAATGAGTATGGTGAATCTGTTCAGCACCTCTTCTTCCATTGCAAGATGGTCTGACTTCCCATTTTCCCCTTATCAAGTGGTTTCGGGTTTAGAATGTGTCAAGGGTTGGGTGAAAAATAAACAACCAAGGCCTCTTGTTTTTTGGGAGCCTCCGTTGTCGAATGTTCTGAAGTGGAATGTGGATAGTTCTTCCCTTGGTAAACCTGGGGCAACTGGAATTGGTGGCATTTTGCGTGACGCTAATTCTTACACCTTATGTATCTTCTCGGCGCATGTAGGTGTCAAGGATTCTAATGAGGCTGAGTTTTTAGCAATCGTCTTCGCTCTTGAAACTACTCTTCAAAGGGAGGATTCGAGAATGAGGAAAATAGTTGTTGAGTCCGATTCGAAGAACACAGTTGC
>ONZK01001685.1:299149-318887 GCA_900322385.1 Pharnaceum exiguum | reverse complement strand
TCCTTTCAACACCAAGTGAGGGAAGTGAATTTCGAAGCCGATGATTTAGCAAGGAGAGGAGCACGTGGTGAGGGGACTTTCATCCAATGGATGTATGTAGATTAATCCCTGGTCTTTTGTTTGTTACTATGTAAAGCTTTCTTAAGCTTGTTTTTTTGCAAGTTTTCAATAAATTTATGAAATAATTATCGAAAAAAAAAGAATACTTAAATATGGACAATAAATACATAAATACTAGTTACTCGATCGTATTCTTTTCACCTTATGCGCTTTTTTCTCAATTCGATCACCTTCATTCCGCAAACGTAACAATCCTTCTTCTCATCGGTTTTAATTTCGACCCGCTTTATCATAACATGTTTGTTTCTTGATAAACATCCTCCATTATATTCAAAATGTTGGGTAAACATCAAATTGATTGAGGTACTCCTACTCTTCAATGGAGAGGAACCGATCGAATATTCACACTATAGGAAAAAACTAACCAAAGGCTCATTCTTATGGCTGGATATCCAAATAATGGATTAAGTTAACTTGTACTTTCACAAGGTCTATTGGGGTAAGTTATATGGTGCACTTGCCTTGGATCATACAGAATTTAGTTAGAGTAGAAAAAAACGTATGTATATCATATAAATAACCTTACAATAAATCAAACATAGTACTCCGAAGTTCAACTTCGAACAGCAATGACATGGTCACATGGATATGACTGAGATTAGCAGGCATTCGTCCGAATTACAGTTGAAAAATTCACCCACTAGCTAATCCACTATATCCATATGACTAATATGATATACATTCACCTAAGTCTTCCCACGTCTACTTAAAGACGATATTTTGTTGTGTTCAAGTACGTACGTACAACTGTACAAGTGTACAACGACGTACGTGTGTACAGACTGTACTGCACATCTCAAGAATCCGTCTCTTCTTCTTTAATCCAACTTGATGTAGCTAAGTAGCTTAGTCTATTAGTCTCTTGTCTGGCAATGTATGTAATGGCAAAAATGACTAATATATATGCATGTCGGCTTATAAAGATAAGCATTACAAATTTCCCTAGTTACAAATAGTACACTTCATCGCCTATGAAGTTCTTAATTGTGAACTTTTCGTTGTTTGCAATATTCTATTAAAGTAATCAAGTCATTTATAAAATGAAAAAAATAATTATTCGAGTCTCAAAAACTTGACAGCAGATGTATTCGACGCTATAGTAGACTTAAAAAACTCGTAGGAGAGTATACAAGAGTATGGCCATGGCGCTAGCTGTCTAAGCATGTCATCAATCTAATCCACTGGCGATAAACAAGCATTTTGCCTACTTACCACATCTCAAGTTTACCTGTTCCTGGTCGTTATCTCTTATCAAGCTTATTCAATTGAGTAAGTCGTACTCACTACTCAGTTAAATAATGCAACCAGGGAATTTCTATTGTACACTAATTAATACACTCCCTACATGACCCTATCAAGTTGCTGATAAGCTATCATCATGCAGTACTATAAGCTATCATTTTATTTTATTTTAAAAATGGTAAGGATAAAGAGGAAGATTAGGAGCGCTTCCTCTCGAGGTAATTAAGCTCTCATCTTGTCAGCGTACAAAATATTGGCTACAATAGATGACCATGAGCTAGTCCATGTAATTGCATCGTTATATTGGTGTCCATAATTTGCCATCCAGTCCACAGCACGGGTTCCTTCTCTTAAAACGGAGAACACATAATTTGCCATAAGCTATCATTATATATGATATGCTGAAAGCGGAGAACACAACAACAACCGTTCTATTGTTAAATTTTAGATAAACATTTGAAGTAGTTGTACGTTGTTTGTATATATTTTTTATTTGAAGCCTGCTTGAAGGTGTTGTACGTTTGTCTTATTTGTATTGGAGATAAGTTCTTTCGATTGACTCTGAATTATAATATTCGCTAGTTGAATGTCAGTAACGTTGCACGGATCTAGAGCTGACCAAATACAAGCCTAGGCCGGGTGGGAATTAGGGGTGTAAATCAAGCGAGTAGACTCGGTGAGTCTTCGGGCTCAACTCAGTCAACAAGGAGCTCGAGTCGACTCGTCTGTCAAACGAGTCGAGCTTAAATAAAGGGTAATGTGACTCGGTTCGACTCGTTTTAACTCGTCTTGTTATTTTCATTATTTTTTATTTATTCTATAAATATTTGTAATTAATAAATAAGTGATATAAGTCAAATTTTAAGTTGATACTCTTATTTAAGTATTAACAAATACAATTTTATTAATTTAATATCTAGTACATTTTTATAAATTTATATAAATTTTTTTGTTTAAAAAAAGTGAAATTATCTTAATTAAAGTTGGCTCGAGCCGGCTCAAGTTTAAAACGAGTCGAGTCCGAGCCTCATGTTTTCTGGCTCGTCAAGCTTCGAGTCGAGCCCAAAGCGAGCCTAAGAATAGGCGAGCCAAGCCCGAGCCCTAGGCAGCTCGAGCTCGACTCGGCTCGTTTACACCCCTATGTTGAAAATTCAACAGGAGAAGCATGTTTTGGTACCCTAAATCAAGGGTCGGGCCTGAAATACATAACCAGTGCCTCCCTTTAGTTGCAAGATACCATTCTATAAATTGCAAGTTTTAACATGTTTTCGGATCCGATCCAGTAGCTAGTTTGTTAAGCTAGCACAGCCCAGAACCCAATATAAACAACAGCCTTTGGCCCTTTTGTCTTCACTTCCCTCCAAATCCAACCAACACCCGACACAACTAACTAACTTAACTAAACAAAACAAACAACTCCTCTCTCTCTCTCCCCCCAGACAATTCCTCAAACACCATCTGTGTCGTGTCCTCGTGTCTCCACCTCCACCCTTCCCTCTCCCACCTCCACGTGTCCCCCTCACCTCACCTCACCTCAAATACCCACTCCACACCTTTCCTTTCCTTTCATTTCATTTCCCAAAAACCAAAAAAAAAAAAACAAAATGTCATCAAAAAAACTCACCACCTTTCTCCCCCTTCGCCGACACTTCTCGACAACAACCTCCCACTTCAACAACAACAATGTGGGGCCCTTAGCAT
Source organism: Pharnaceum exiguum (assembly GCA_900322385.1). Classification (NCBI taxonomy): domain Eukaryota; kingdom Viridiplantae; phylum Streptophyta; class Magnoliopsida; order Caryophyllales; family Molluginaceae; genus Pharnaceum; species Pharnaceum exiguum. The sequence goes on along the minus strand of ONZK01001685.1, from coordinate 315,824 downwards.
CGAGACTAACCTCCCGGTCAGTAATCAAATTCACCGGTCCAGAAACCGTGAAATTCCTACAAGGCTTACTAACAAACGACGTGAGAAAATTCGGCGAACCGGTGGGAGAAAAGGTGTCCACGTTGGCTTCACCCAACATGCCGACAGTGGGGACCTCACCGGTATATGCAGCAATGTTGTCTCCTCAAGGGAGGTTTTTGTATGATTTCTTTCTCTACAGGCCGCCCAGGAGTGACGAGAAGCTGGACCGGACTGGGTCTGGACCGGGTGAAAAGGTTGAGGGTGTTGAGGTGTTTGCTGATGTTGATGGGTCTGTTGTTGATGAGCTTGTTGAGACGCTTAAAAAGTGAGTTTTGGGGTGTTTTGATAAATGTGTTTGATGAAATGCCTGTGAGAGGGTTTTTTTTTTTTTTTTTTGGAATTGGGGGGAATGGTTTGTGGGTTTTGTTGGGTTTGGTGGAACTTAGGTGCCCATTAATTTGGATTTTTGTGAATTGTGAATGTTTTTTTTAATTCTTTTGTGAGGTTTGTTGCTTATGAGGAACTTGCTTAGTTGTGCATTAGCTAAAGATTGTTTTTTTTGTTTTGTTTTTTGGAGAACAAAGATTGGATTTTTTTGTTCAGTAGTATGGCAAACTAGGCAATTAGCTGGTTAGGAGAACTATTCATTTTGGTTTTAGGTAATGTTGTGTTGGACTTATTTTCTGTATACAATTCATGTGGTTAAAGTTCACGAATTTTCAGTACTTTTTGTATTAGAATTTAGTTTAGTTTAGAGTATTCAGGCCTAATAAAATGACAACATAAAGTCTTTACTTCAAGTATTGTTGATACTTGATAGTGCTAGAGTAGAAGAGCTTAGTTACTTCTTACTTGGATGCTATTGATAGATACATTCACTAGTTTCTAGTTCAATTTGGGATGTTACAATGTCGTAAAAAGAAATAAGAATTCGGCTTGTTTAGGTGTTGCTTAGTGAAATAGTCGAAGTTCCTGCATTCACATTGGGTTGTATTTTGATTTCTTGAACTTGTGATCAAGGCTAGGATTGGGCACTAATCTGAGAGAACTAGTGCTTTGTGTCTGTATAGATAGGATATGCCTGTATGTGATTGCTGTAAAGTTAGCTTTATCATGTTTATAGTGCCTTTGGAAAGTTTGGATAATAGCTGTATAGCTAGTTAAACATTATTGATCTCGTGCTGTGTCTATTGCTCAATGCTAATTCATCTTGGCTATAGCCTATGAGTGTGGTATGATAGCCTTTAGTCTGATTCATTATGTCCCATGAATACGACTCCCTGAAGGCCTAGACCTTGCTTTTCATCTGGATAGCCAGAATTGATAGTGCTAGTGTAGAAGAGCTTAGTTACTTAGATGCTATTGATAATACATTAACTAGTTTGTAGTTCGATTTGGAGAGTTGCCATGTCATGACTTGTTAAGTTTCTTTTTTCCTTTTGATGACCGTCTTGTTTAGTAATTAGTCAAATTTCATATGTTCAAACTGGCTGGAGTTTGATTTCTTGAACCTGTGATCAAGGCTAGAATTGGGCGCTAATCTGAGAGAACTAGTGCTGTGTGTGAGTAACTGTGTAGATAGGATATGCCTGTATGTGATTGCTGTACACTTAACTTTGTCATGTATAGAGTGCCTTTGGAAAGTTTGAATAATAGTTGTATAACTAGTTAAACATCATTGTTTGCTGTGTCTATTGCTCAATGCTAATTCATCTTGGCTATAGCATGTAAGTGTGGTATGATAGTCAGAAAAATTTGGTCTGGTTCATTATGTCCCATAATGTGACACCCTGAAGGCCTAGACCTTTCTTTTCAGCTGGATAGCCAGAATGGTTTAGTGGGTTTTATTGCTTTTACTGTAACTTGCTTACTTGCCCATTAGCGTGGATTGTGGGACTTCTAGTTAGGTGACTGATTTTGGTATTAGTTGAGTGAGAAATATTATACATACAGAGTTAATACTTGACAGAGCGAGTGTTTGCTAGGACACCTCAAGATTGGATTTTGGACGATGATGTGATTAGTGTGGGTGAGCCAATTAAAGGTTCGGAGAAAATTATTCATTTTGGTGTAAATACTGTTCTTTAGGACTAATTTTCTTTAGTGGAAGTTAATTTGGTTATGTTCAAGTTTTTCGGTGCTCTTTAAAATTAGAATAGAATTTTATTCAATCATGACTCTTCAGGCCTAAAGAACAGGACATATTAGTGGCAGTTCTTTGTTGTTGGAATCATTAGTTGTGATTGACATGAGAAATTGAGAACTATACTTTCCAGAAATGCTGCCAGTGCTAGAGTAGAGGAGCTTTTTTTAGTTGGATGCTATTGATCAACACATTCGCTAGTTTCTAGTTCGATCTTGAGGGTAACGGTGATTTGACGCATTTCGGTGCTAAATTGTCTGTGTCCATGTATCTACATTGGGTTGGATTCTGAAACCTGGTGATGAATGCTAGTATCGGGCGCTGTTTTGAATGAACTATTGCAATGTGAGCACAGATGCTAGTATGTGATTATTGCTGTAATGTTAGCTTTAGCATGTATAGAGTGGTTCTGGAATGTTTGGATACCAGTTGTATTACTAGTTACGCGATACTGTTCTTGCTGTATGTACATGTTAGTGATGATTGAGGTATAAGAGACGGATATTTGTAGTCTAGTTCAGTATGTCTGATGAATATGACCTGCCGATCCTGTTTAACCAGAATGTTATATGTAAATTGAGCCAGGGGTAGTGTTTTGTACATCTTCTAATCTCTCTGATATATCATGTATGCAGATATCGGCTCAGGTCTAAGGTAGACATTGATAATGTTGGACAGGAATTCTGTTGCTGGCAGCGGTATGGTGGGAAAGTGTCAGATAAGTCATCATCTTCAGAGGAGCCGGAGGCTGCTAGTGTTGGGTGGGGTGGAAATGTTGATAGCTCTGCTGTATCATCTGCAAGAGGAAGCGAGGAGGGTTGGGAATGGTTTAGGGATCCTAGGTTGAAGTGTCTTGGCTTCAGGGGAATTTTTCCGTCTGGTGCTACACGTGAGTTCTACTATTACTAGCATGCCCTTGATAGTGCTAATAAACTTGTGAGAGTTCTATGCTAAAGATGCTCATTGGTTAATTCAGCTCCCTTGGTTGAGGCCGATGCGGAAACTGATGAAACAAATTATCTTATGTGGAGGGTTGAGAAAGGGATTGCTGAAGGCTCAGCTGAGATTCCGAAAGGTATTTGCTTCTCCAAATGCCTTTAGTATATGTATTCAGTGATACAAAGAATTGTGCTTGTGGGTTTTGTAGGCATTCGTATGGCGATCAGCATTTCTTCTTTTTCAACACATCTGTTTTATTGCAACCATTCCTGCTTCTTCTGCAACCAGTAACATATCTGCTGGCTGATGCTACATATCTGTTGTTAACTTTTCCTTATTTATATGTTTTTCAGGTGAGGCTATCCCACTAGAATATAATCTTGCAGGTCTGAATGCGATAAGTTTCGATAAGGGATGTTATGTCGGCCAAGAACTCATTGCTCGAACACATCATCGGGGTGTTATTCGTAAACGTTTGCTTCCTTTGAAGTTTGTTGACCAAAGTGGCAAAGGTATGCTTCATTCTTTTCCGAAGTTTGTTTCCGAGCCTTACCTCCCTATATATTCTTTGGAAATGCTCACTTCTCACTTCTCTACCAGATGTAGAGCAGAGAGTCACCCCAGGGTCAGACATAGTTGATCCATCATCAAGCAAGAAAGTTGGTACAGTCACTACCGCTCTTGGGTCTCGTGGGATGGGCGTTCTTCGTTTGGAGGAAGCTTTCAGAAAGTCTGGTTCACTGGCAGTACAAGGAAACGAAGATGTGAAAGTAGAGGCCATTAGACCCAAGTGGTGGCCTGCTGAGTGGTTTCCAGAAGATCAAGAGCATGCAGCTGGTGCTTGAGCTTTATGTTTTTTTTTTTCTGGAGAGTTAATCACTTCCCATTTGTTGTTTTAATAAGAATAAAGCGGCAGCTTCCATCCTTATGATGGCTTAGTAGAAATAAAGCTTTAACCACAAACATTAGCGAACAATCATTACATGAGGTAGAGGACAATGTTGGCGAATTGTGACTATCAAACTCCTGACCAGGTTGTAAGGTCCTGCACTAATCACTAATGACTTCCCACTTGATTCCACTGTTTTTTGTAGAATGTTGTATTTTGTGTATGTAGACTCCTGATGCAAGCTGAAATAGTGAAAGTGATAATTTTTTTGTTAAGGTACTTCATTTTCTGTCACTTCGTGGCTGTTACTCTGTTAGACCTTTTACTGATCCACAATCTTCATCGAAATGTCTTTAAACCTAACATACGCACAATATGTTTATGTCGAAATCACAAGGTTTTTAGGCTGGTGAACTTTGTGCCGCTGGCAAAGGAAATTAGCATGATCCCTGCAGACCGTGCATACTTGACCTGATTACTAAGCATAATGCTCCAACATGCTAGGCAAACCTTGGTTATTAGGAGGACACAAGCAGGATGGAACAAACAAAGGAATATGGTCATGGTTGGGTTGAGAAAAGTGGGCCAAAAAAAGAAAACAAGTTATGCCCTATTGTTTTATGTAGCCTATATCATACAATCTATACAAAGGTCCTCCCCATCTGGACTTACATTGTTACAACTCCAGGTCTAATCACAGCTCTGACAATGTTTCCGTAATGAGGAGTAGACTTGATATTCTCTAAGAGCAGCTAAGCTGTCATTTTAGCAGTTGGTGAGCTCAGGCCTACGAACAGCTTCCGCGCCTATTCAGCTCTTCCAGAACAGCCTCCATATCTGGTCTTTCATCTGGGATCTCATGGGTACAGCTCAGCCCGAGTTTGACAACTTTCCGGGCTTCTGATACTGAGAAATTCCCATCAAGATTCTGGTCGACAAAATCCTCCAATTTGTGGGCTTCTGCTGCTGATCTTGTCGTGTTTGTAAGCAGTTGTTTTCCAGAAATAATGTGGAGGACTATCACCCCGAAGGCATAGACATCACTCTTCTCAGTAAACCGGCCAGTAGTTATGTACTCGGGAGCAAGGTATCCCATGGCAGCACTGACCTTGAGGGCTGAGAACATGGTATCTTCGGCTAGTATCTTGCGTAGCCCAGAGTCTAAGATCAAGGGATTAAGTCGCTCGTCCAGCAGTATTTTCTCTGCTGATATGTTTTGGTGAAGCAATGAGGGTTTGTTTGCTGTTTCTCGATGCAAGTAGTGAAGACCTGCATAATAATGAAAGAAAGATTAGCCGATACTAGTTTTAGTCTAGTTTCAACGTTCAGAAACGCTGTTTTTTTGTATAGGAACTACAAAAGTGAGCAGAGGCTTCTTCCAAAGAGTCTTTGTTAGGAGAGCTGTGATGATCAAAAACTAGTACCTTTTGATGTCCTTAGAAATTTGGTAACCTAACCTAATATATTGAACACAAGAGTTTATCACAATTCAAGGGGAAGTATTATACCTTTGGCGATGCCCTGAATGATGTTAACCCTAGTAGACCAATCAAGTACTCTGTCACTTCCACAGCTAGTGTCGAGATACTTCAACAGATTTCCATTTGGAACAAAATCATAGACGAGGAAGCATTCACCCCTGCCCCTTGAGCAGCAGAACCCTCTCAGGTTAACGAGATTGTCGTGTTTGATCGAAACCAACAAATTCATCCCCTTTACAAACTCTGATTCCTCAGACTTGCAGCTACTTACATTGATGCTCTTGATAGCCACGATCGATCCATCTCTCATGACACCTTTGTAAACAGCCGAAAAGGTTCCGCGTCCCAAAACATTACCCTCTGAAAAGTACTGGGTTGCTGATTCAACGTCTTCCAAGTTGTACCTATAACTCTGGAGACATTGTAGAGAGAATTCGCCGCTGTTAAGCCCATCACCCAACGGATCCCACCCCGCTGAATATGCTAAGCTGACAAGAGGTGATGCGCTCTTGCTATGAATATCATGGGGTTGATCTGTACTCAGCCTACTCTCTGAAGCCTCTACCATGCTCCCAACCTTCTGCTTCTGCCTCCTACATCTAATGAATGTAAGGAATCCTACAGCTGCTAATGTAACCGATGCTGTGATCACCGCAACAACAACCACTACTCGAGGAAAACTTGAAGACTTGGAGCAATTTTTGTGAGTACAGTCAGTACTCAAATTCGCGGTTTTTGGTTCAGCTTTTGTATCTGTTGTATGATTTTTCAAGATCAACCCAAAGGGCTGCCGTGTGTTGATGACGTCTACGGTTGCACTGTCGAAGGTAGTACAAGCTCTTAATCTAAGAAATCCCGTTCCACACAAATTCGTGTTGTTCCCGTATGAAAAACCCGCATCCAATCTCTTCAAGGCTTCATGATTCATCCAAGCAAAAGTGAACTTACCATCAGTTATCAGAGTGAAGGAAAAGCACATATTGTCAAAAAAACATCAGACAAAGAACTTACAGATTGGAATAGCTCCAGAGAGCGAGTTGTTTCTGACATCTAGAATTTGAAGCGGTTGGATGTTTGCAAGCGTAATAGGAATTGGGCCAGAAAGATGATTGTAGCTTAAATCAAGCCTTTTCAATGTTCCCAAGTTGCCTAAACTTTGTGGGATTGTACCAGCTAACTCATTGTACTGTAATGCGAGAACATTAAGCTTGCTCAAGGACCCTAGTTCTGTTGGAATGCTACCTGTCAAGTGGTTGCAGCACAAATCCACCACTGCCATCCAAAGAAAGATATCAAATATCCAGTTAAACCACTGCTTAATGAAGATAACAAAAAATTGACATGGCATAGTTCAAGTGTGAATCTTGGTGGCCTTTTGGATGTGAATGTTTGCATACATACGTACGGTACAATAAAACCAAATTTTCTGAAGTTTCAAAATCTTGAAGCTGACTTGACGGACCAAGGTCATTCATCTTAGTACATGTCAGACCTAAGTACCAAATTTGTGTGATCCTAGCAAGATATAATTCCATCTAGACTAGAACATTTACCAATTTTTTAATCAGGCAGCTGTGGTTTTGCAGTACTTTATTGTTTTTTTACATAAAAATGCTACTGCAGCACTTATCTTACAGAATCAAAATATATAACAATCATTGAAGACTGCTGAGTGCTGACCACAGGCAACTTCCAGAGTTTGCAGGTTAAAGAAATGACCCCAGTTCCAGCAAACATGAAAGGGATAAACAGTAAACACTCCCATTAATGAGCCACCAAACGTGGGGAGACTTTCTTTCCTTTCACATTTCAGTAGCATAAGTCCAACTCTTAACTAATCATTGACTCATCATCATCATAATCAATCAATTTACAATGAAAGTAGGTACAGTCACTCTATAATCCCACAAGGGCAACCAAAACATGTTCTGAAAAAAATGCACTCATTATGCTAATATGTCATCATAATTCATAAACCATGTAGTAATTCAAAATGTAAATAAGACACACGTGAAATAATTACTACGTACTACTATGCAACATGTGACAGAAGGTTCTTATAACATTCAAACAAGGGTGTGTTTTGTTCGTCTAAGAACCTGAATTGAAATAGAATTGAACTAGAAAAACCTTTATTGAACTAAAACACATTGAATTCAGTTAAAATTATAAGTAGTTTATAACTAGTATAATTTAACTAAACTGAAATGAAAAAATAACTAAACGGTGACACTTATGAACGAACAAAACACACAACTTAAATTATTTTAAAAAAAGGATAAAAGAGATTTTAAAATACTAACCTTGAAGACTAGCCATGTGACTGATCTGAGGGGGAATAATCCCAGAAAAATTATTGACATTAAGGTACAGATCAGTAAGCTCAGTGAGAGCAGAAATTTCCCTTGGAATATCACCTGAGATGGAATTATAATGCAAATAAAGTCCTGATAAACACTTCAAATCTCCAATAGCTGGTGACAATTTCCCTGTGAGTCCTCTTCCTTGCAATGAAATATTAGCAACTTTTCTATGCTCATTACAAGCAACACCTTCAAATGTTCCTGTGCATGGGTCACCAGTAACAACCCATGATTTTAATAATTTATTTCCTGGGTCTAATTCTGCTTTTATGTCCATCAATGCTCTTAGCTCTGTGTTTGCTGATATTAAATGTAAGCAAATTAGTAAAATGGAAAGGAAAGTTATGATCTTTACTGGGAAATTTTGGCTCATTATGATGATTATACTCTGTTTTGGAACAGGGGAAAAACAGAGGAAAGAAAGGAAATTGTGATGAATTATGGAAAATGTGAAAAGGGTGTTTGAGTTTAGCTAAGCTTAGCTGAATTACACTCTCTCTCTTGAGTTTTGGTGTGTAAGGCAGTGAGGGTAGTTTGGAGGGTCAGATGTAGTGGGAACAAGGAGAGGAAAAACACGTACAAATTTGAAAACAGGGAAATTGAAGGTGTAAAGGTGGTAGCTTTTGGGATATAAATGAATAAATCATATAATTACTGGGCCATTTTCACACTGTGGTCTTTACACTAGAGACATATATTTTGATTTTGCTATTGATTAACAAAATGGTGATCATTTGACTAAATACTTTCAGCTTTTAACTGTTTTGATGGACCAGCTGTTGTAGCTTGTAGCTATTGGCCCCGTTCTCTAGAGCTGAACTTTACTGAACTGAACTGAACTGAACTGAACTGATTAAAACTGAACTGAACTGAACTGAACTGAAAAAAAACTAAACTTTTTGTTTAGTTGTTTTGACACTCAAACACTTGTCAAACCCCTATCAATATTGTGCGTTTATGAAACTACATGGTGAGACCTTTCCAATGATATACTAATAACTAAGAATGAATATCGGGGTCAAAACTTATTACGATTACAAGTTACGAGCTGAACTTCGAAAAACTGAACTGAACTAAACTGAACTGAATAAAACTGAACTGAATTGAACTGAACTGAACTGAATTGTAGTTGAAAAGAACAGGACCATTATACTGTAGTATCAATCAGTGGCATAAAGTGACGATGTGTGTGTTTTGAACTTTGAATGATATGATTATTTGGCTGATAGCTGATTATTTGAATAGTGTCTAATTACTTTACTCGTGTCTTGTCCGGTTTTCTCTGTCTTTTCCTATTGTTGCATCACTTCTTTATCACAAGTGCACTAGTCAATCTATTATTATTGTCCCAATTAGTCAATTACCATGCACTTTCTTGAGGGCAATTAGGCGCGGTCCTTACCTTAATTTTACTTAACATAAAACATTGGTTTGAAGGACCAATTTGAGTTTGGTTGGAGTATTAAGCAACTTCATATAGTTAAAGCGAGGTATCAAGTTCGAGTCTCAGCGTATATAGATATCCTCATTGGAAAACTCACCCACCACAATTAGGTGTGCAACTCGAGCCGGTTGTATATATAGTTGGAGCACAGATCAAAATGAACTAATTCGTGGAATTTTTTTTCCAATAACTTGTATCTTGAATACTTGGCAACCTTTTTTTTTAAAAAAAACCCTCATTGTACATATGAAAAATAGAACTAAAATAACGGTAGTTCTATTGAAGAAAACACAATAAATGATCACTTAATCGAGAAGCGTAGTCATAAAAGTAGCACAAAAAAAACTAAACAAGATGGAAAGATGCAAATTTATGGCATTTAAGGTGTAAAAAGTTCATGTATAGTAAAAAGGTAAAAAGGTGAAGAACAAGTCGAGTCATTTTCAGGAGCAAGTATAGGGGTATGGTCAAGATTGGTGGTTAGTAGTAGTGGCATCAAACCATAGAGAATTAAAAGCAGGGAAATGGTCGACAATCCAAGTTTTTCCATCAAACTTTATCAAAGAGGGAAAATAGATTTTACGCCAAGAGAAGTATCTAGCCTACTCCTATGTTGAAAGCGAAGTCACTTGGACACCCATGATGTGGGAGTGATTAATCGATCCTCAGCTCCTAAGAACAGTGAGCGTAAGTGCGTAACCATGTGCTTCCACGCTTGTCTCAAGTTAGGCTGTCTTTGTTCGATCTAATAAATAGTGGAAATTGTTAGCTAGAAATGAAGCCATATTTAAATAACAATACGGAGTATCAATAATGTCAGCTGCACACTATCTGAACAACAACAGTACACCAAGACAAGGTATAGGATGATTTCACGACGATCGAACACAATGGACAATTCATCTCTGAGTGTTCAAGGCAAACAAATGACTAATGCTATGTTTTGTTCGTCGGTACTACTACAGTTCAGTTTTTTTCAGTTCAGTTCAGTTCAGTTTTTTTCAGTTCAGTTCAATTCAGCGTTTTTCAGTTTTTTTCATTTATAGTTATAGTTTTTAACTACATTCAGCGTTTTTCAGATAAATTCAGTTTTTTTCAGTTCAGTTCAGTTTTTTTCAGTTTAGTTCAGTTTCAATTCATATACTTCCACCCGATCAAAACACACCCTAAATGTCAAGTTTTGAAAGGGAGTAGTGTGCCTAGTTTGTGACAATTTCTTGAATCAAATACGGAGCATAGCACTAACATTAGTACAGTCGATGAGACGATGATTGGTTTAAAAAAGGAGCTGATGAAATTAGGAAAAAGATTCCGTGACCCTTTGAATCAACGACTCACTAAATTTATGTGCCTAGTTCTTTCTAAGATTACTATAATCTCTTTATTAATTTTAGAGAAATAATAAAGAGTGCTACTACCGGATCAAAAACCCGATGGGTCACTATAGCACTCTCCATGAAATTAGATTGATGCGTTGGATACTGTTTTAATTCTAATTTCATCCGGCCTCTTTGATGCGTTGGATACCATGCAAAAAAATGTTTTTATTTGTGCCAATTGCCAAAAGATGAGCATTAGTCGAGCTTTTTGTCCCTGAAATTAAGCTCGTGATCAAAAGTTAGTACTCCTAATTGTGTACGAAAATTCGGGTTGAAAAAACCCAAAGCATACACTTAGCTAGTGGAATAACAACGGAGTATTTGCTCTTCTAGGTTTGGGGATTCGTTTTGCTGATAAGTAGTGTTACAGTTTAGTTTTTTTCTATTCGGTTCACTATCTTTTAATTTGGTTTATTTTAATTTTAGTTATAATTTTCATTGCATTAAGCATTTTCATTTCAGTTTTTTTATCAGTTCAATTTAGTTTCAGTTCAGGCTTTAATATAAAAATATTAATCTAAACTGAACTGAACTAAATAATCAAAACTCATCTGGACTAAAAAACTTGAACTTTAACAAACTTGAACTAATGAACTATAACAATATGAATGAATAAAACACAGCCTTGCTTTACCCGCCAAGCATTAGGACTTGCTCTATTGATGAACTCGTTATGCATGGCATATTAACAAATTTCAAATAACCTCGTCCTCACGTATGCTTTCTCGGGCTGAATGCTTTGACCTCTCGATGTATATGCTTGACCTTGTTAATTAGTATAAATTACGTACACCAGAATTCCTTGCTGATAAGGTTGTTAATTAGTATAAAGTACACCAGCTAGAATTCTTTGCTGATGAGGAATACTTATGGAAATACTAGCGCACTGCGCACATGTATGCAGTTTGGGTAATCGGGGAATTTGGGTTGACTATTGTGTCAAGAGGACCTAAACTTCACCGAATTTGGTGTGAGCCATTCTGAAGTTAGTAACCTACCTGGATTACATACTTTGATTTTTCAAAGGCAGATACTTGCATGTTAATAAGAATCTAATTAACTTACTCTAGGATTAATACCTTGAAACTTCTGTCTCCTTTTTAATAGTGTGGACGTAGCCAACGTCGTTAGTGAACCACTTTAAATCTCTGTATCGATTATTGTTTATTTCATTGTTTGCTTGCATCTGTTACAACACTTACGTTCTCAAAAAGAAAGCATCTCATTAATTAACTACACAAAATGAAATTAAAAAAAAGCATCTGTGCGTGCAAAATTGGTGAGATATTAATTTGAGTTCACAATTTACTACCATTACAGTCCCTTCTTCTTAGAGAAGTCTCAATTGCAATCGTAAACAGCTGCTAATAAAGTGGGATGCGAAGGACTAGTCTAGTAGTGGCCATGGCCTAGTGGAGGAGGAGGGTCCTCTCTATCTCAGTAGTAGAAACCAAACGTGCAAGCTAAAGGAGCATCCGATGTAGATGGGTTGAGAAAGAGTCGAGGACAAAAACTTCTCGTACGTTATAATTATTGTATGCGCTAATTCAAAGTTGGAAGTATAGTTTCTTAAACCGATAAGTGTTGTAAACCGTAATAATTAAATGTACTCCTTAACAAAACTAATCTATGATCATCTTGATTTTTTGTTAACCAATACTTAATGGAGTAAGCTGGAAACAACGTTGTCATTCCCCTAGCTGATTTGCTCATCTGCTTAATGTCAATATGTCATGTGCTTCGTTTGAAATTCAAATGCAGTTTTTCAATATGTTGAGAAAAAGAAGAAGCCAAAAAGGGATTACAAATTTACAATAATCACTGTAAGTTTAGTTGCCATAAAATAGAGATATTGATTTGGAAGTCTATACGGTGTGCAAAGTATGTTAGGAAGATTTAGATTGACAATTTGTGGGGACACGTGAGTAGTTCATTGTTTGGAAGTTTAGTGGACGAAATTATACAAAGGAAGAAAAAGAAGAGTTAGCGGTAGAGATTTAGGTTAGTATTAAAAAATAATAATATTAGGAAGAATATTATTATTTTCTAGTCCTAATTGAAGTAGTGTTTCTTTTGAGGAGTCTATATATATTGAGGTAGACACATAGAAAAAAGTGGCTTGGTCCCCGGGATCTAGGAAGAGGTCTCGTTAGAAGAAGGGTTTATAGCTTTGTCCCTAAAGAGCTACCGCAGGTTTAGTAGATGAAGATTGTGGAAGAGGCTTTGGCCTAAGGGGGAGTTTCTCCCCGTTGCAGTGAAGATGCAGATTGAAGGTGACGGTTTTGGGACTTTCCCGTGCATAAAGCCAAGATCGGTTTTGGGGCTTTCCCGTTAATAAAGCTAAGGAAGTTTATATTGAAGTGTGGTAGTAGTTATTAGTAGTTTGTGTTAGTAGTCTATAGTAGTTATTAGCAGTATTATTGTAGTTGTTTGCAGTCAATAATAAAGAAGGTGTGGTGGTCCAAACCACCAGTCAAATCTCGTGTGTGTTTTAAGTTATTATGAAGCTAAATTCCTAACAATCACCGCAATTGTGCAATGAGCCAATGAACGAACAGAACGTGTATACCATGGAGCACACTGCTGCTAACACAAGGCGAGTACCCTAGTAACTAAAGAACAAATGCTAAAGCCACGAAAAGAGCCGTTGCCTTCATCTCCTTCTGGTAGGTGACCTTTGATAGGGAACTTTCAACGCATGAAATCTTGTCCATTGCGAACGCTCGTCCATTGCATTTAGCACGTATCTTCGCCAAAAATTCTCACTTTTTTGTAACAAAGCTACTTTCTCAGTAAATTTTCATTTACTTCTGTCCTTTTTTTTCATTTTTTGAGGGAATTCAGGTTCAGGTCAAAAAATGCAATGCAGGATCCAAGGTGGACCTTTTTAAAAGGCCTAATTGTTGGGCCATATTTAATTACCGTTTTTGAGGCTTTCAGCGGGCCTTTGCATTTAAAGTGCCCTCAGTTCCCGGTTAGCTAGAAGTCGGGTCTCTAATTTTTGCAGTACTTTTGTTTTTTCTCCTGATGTTAGCAAAAAGTGCAAACATATATCAACAATGGAGGACTGTTTATAAATCAAACTAATATACCGTATAAACCTCGGTACACGGACAATTTAAACGGACGCCGTGTTAATATCGTGTCGGATACGTATTTAGGGTTAGAAATTCCAAAACTAATGTAATTTTATAATTAAATTCTCGTCAAACACGACACCTAGGAGGAGTGTCTGTGTAACATATGTATAAACTGTCATCCGAAGGAGGTGTGGAGGACTAATGTGTCTTACGAAATACTTGCCAAGAGGATCCATCAAATGGCCTCTATTGCACCGGACCATTTTGTCATGACTAACAAAAACAACTCCATAAACCTCCTACGAGTGTGGGCATGCAAATGTGGGAAGCTATCAAGCCAAGGCCCAAAGTTGTTGTTCTTCATGTTGGTCAATGATTGATCGTAAAAACTTGACTCTTGAGTCTTGACCAATGAGTGTGACACCATAGAGTCATTAATAATTGCTCGCATTTACTTGAACCAAAGTTCTACGCCAAACAATAGAATAGAAAAAATGACAAGATCGGATCCACATGACTAAAAGGAAAGATCTCATCACCGTCATAATTATATTCATCATCCGATCCAATTACACAATCTTCCCACATTTTGCACGTCACAATAAGTCAATAATTCCTCCACTTACATTTGCATAGTCCTTAGCTTGCTCACTTATACACAACTCCACTTCAAGTCTCAACTCTCTAGCTCCAATCTCATTGCTCTTTAGTCACTCAACTCTTATAAACTGTCTAGCCACATAATAGACTAGACCCAAAACCAGACCGACCGACCTGTTACACAAACATAAAGTACGACGACATGGGGAGAGCATACACTGAATTCGAAGTAGAAGAAGACGACCAAGTAAGCTCCATGCGGGAGGCATTCGCGCTCTTCGACACGGACGGGGACGGGCGGATCGCACCTTCCGAGCTAGGTGTCGTAATGCGGTCCTTGGGCTCGAACCCAACAGAGGCTCAGCTACGAAACATCGAAGAAAGAGAGAATCTGACCGAACCATTTGGGTTCGAGCAGTTCCTTGAGCTGATGAGCAAGTACATGAAGCAGTGGCCATCCGTGTCCGACACGTTTGAGTCCGAGATACGGGACGCGTTCCGTGTCCTCGACAAGGACGCGTCCGGGTACGTGTCCGTGTCCGATTTACGACACATTTTGACGAGTATTGGAGAGAGATTGGACCCGGCTGAGTTTGATGAGTGGATCCAGGAGGTCGATGTGGGCCCTGATGGAAGGTTTCAGTACGAGGAGTTTATTTCTCAGCAGCTCATCAAGTGAACGTAACTTTTTAAGTGATGCAGTTCAAAGAGTTACTGTTACTTTCCTTTTATTTTTGATGACTTGTACTACTAGTATGGTAGTTTATAAAATGTAATTGTGGTGATATAATATGGTAATGAAGAAACTTTGGTAATAACTACAGTTCGTTCTTGTCTTGTTGTCTATTTTAACCAGTGGCATTGCACCTCACTGAAAGCAAGTCATAGTGAAAGAGTACTACGGAGTAACGTTTTGATACTTCATCTTTACATTTGTTATGCAAGAGTAACATAAAAGAAGTCACGATACTTTCCAGTGCAAATACAAGCAATTACCTAGTAAGGGTAGAATTGTAAGTACTTGTACAGGAGAAGAACTTGATTTTTCTGACTTTGGCATTGAAAACTTGAGAAGAGTTTATGGCTCAACTTAAAAGAATATACAGCTTTCATTAAATTCTTACGAAAGAATGAACCCCCGAAGAAAAGATCAAAATTGTCCAAGAAGTTCACAAGAACTCACAGCAAACCATCACATTCATACACTAGTACAGCCAACACTATTCAAAACTGTATATCAGACAAGCAAAATTCTAGGTCCAAAACAATCCGTGTTACAGGAAGGAATGTACAATGAGTTCGTGTACATGACATATGAGAGCAGCAGTTGCAGCTGGATTTCTGAATTGGTTTTAACAGCATAGGAAAGTGTTGGAGGCTTTTGGTTTGATGTACCATATTCTGTATTCACTATATCGATTGAGAGAGCACTTCCTTCAGAATCTTTAGGAGTATCTACAGAATCTTGTTTTTCATTAGTAGTCGAGGAGTCTCCCGAAGTTCCAGCACTGTCATGACCACGTCGAGTCTCAGTATTGCCTGTATCGCTACTTTTCTGTGGTCTTGGGCTTCCTTCTTCATCTCCAGGAGGATCGTTTTTATCTTCTTGGTCGTAGCTGCCTAGTGGACCTTTACAGCTCTCTCTGTCTGGTTTAAACAGGTCATCGTCGTCATCTTCTAGCTCGTCAAATTCTATTGGTACTCCAACATTCTCAGTTTCATCTTTGAGTGGGATGTCAACATTATCGATCATATATCTCTGTTCACTTCTTGATGAGCTTTCGTCATCACCATTTGGCCCTTGATAGCTAAAATCTCTACTATTTACATCACTGGTGCTCGCAACATCAATGGGTTTTGGAGAACCAGGAACCAAGTCTGACCGAGGTTCCAATCCAACCCGTCTAAGATGCAACTGCACCAATACAGTCAGATCTGTCAATAACTAACGGTAAAGAAAAGGCTCAAACCTAACCTAACAGACTTGCTGTCACCTGAAGATGTAGATTAACTTCATCGGTTCTTGAAAGAAACGGAAAATCACCGCCCGTTTTCATGTATGCTCGCCTAGCACCGGGATACCTGCCCCCCACTTCATCTTTAAGTGGTTGTGGGGTTGCGCAATAGTCATTTGTCTACAAAGGACACAACAAAAATTATCAGTAATAGTAGGTTCCAGTTGGGTAATTGAACACAGTAGGTCTACAAGAGCACCATGAATGCTATGGCCAGATTTCAAGACTGTAGATGCAAGTCACTTCAAGCAAGGCTCCATTATAATTATAAGGGGGCATAAGACACTACACATAACAGCAGACAAGTGCTTCATGCCATTT
>ONZK01001685.1:263141-281982 GCA_900322385.1 Pharnaceum exiguum | reverse complement strand
CCCCCCCCCCCCCCCCCCCCTCTTTTTTTAACTGAACTGAATATGTACAATTGATCCAGTAAGTTGAGGTAATACGAGTCAGGTCCAGTATGTGGATTTGATCAACAAAAACAACAACCGAGTGTAAATCTTCATTCAATGTGGATTTGATCACTTACTAAATATGTTCATGTTTGCAGAAATAGGCCAATAGAGAACGAGGACATCGTGTTGTGGTACAATTTGGGGTTCCATCACGTACCATGCCAAGAGGATTTCCCGATCATGCCAACAGTGTCAGCAAGTTTCGATTTGAAGCCTGTGAACTTTTTCAACAGGAATCCGATCCTTAATAGTCCATCTTACTATGAGAAGGATTTACCTGATCAAGTGATCAAGATGAGATCTCATGTTTAAGAAGATCAAATTAGGTTATTAGATTTTGTCATGCATAGATGATAGATGATAGATATGATATACACATTTTTGAAATGCATTACGATGGAAGTTGGTATATTTTGTTGGAAAATGTTTTCCAAAATATCCATCCTTGTATGGTGTGCTCGACAAATCTAGCAGTAGCTGATCGAGATGGAAGCAGACACTGAAGACAACAGGTAAAAAAAGAGTTGCTACAACTGCAACGGGTGAGGTACATTAACTAATACAACATTCAGAAAAATTATTTTTTGGCATGTTGAATAAATGATTAACATTTAGAATGAAAGCAAAGAATCAGATATCTATCAAGAGCATATTGATGGCCAACAAAAACGGACTAGACTAAAGAGCATGACTTCTTCACTTCGGGAATCCAGTTTCTGGGTTAAGAAGAGATTTGCTTTCATCAGATAGCACAACGGGTCCTTGTCCAGGTCTTGTACAGATAAAATAACTGACATCTCCTGCATACTTCTGGGTGGAGACACCGTCCTTCAATTCTGGAGGTGGCGGCAAGGAGTCTACATCTTTGCTACTCGCAATTCCAGCATCTTGAAGAATAGACTTGTCGCCAATAACAAAACTAGAAACCGAGTTACAAGAAAAACTAGTTTAGTAAGGACCTCCACATCATCATAATTACTATTACAATCTGAGAATGCTTAATTCCTGAATACTAGTCGTACCTGTTTAACTCACTGCTATCTTTAGGGGGAAAGTAGAAAAGAAGCCTTTTGAGAAGCTGAGTAGCAGCTTGTCTATTACGTGCAATTAAAACAGCATTCGGGCCAGCATCAAATGTATAAGCCACCTGCAAAATTCACCATGAGTTAAGATTGACAGCTTTCATCATAAAAACAGATGGTAAATTTGTAGCAGTGTTGCTCAATGGAGTAACCATGCAACTGAAGTATTATGCAATGTAAAATAGTAAATCACATTAACTAACATTTAAGAGATAGATGTCATGACAGGCTTAAAGGCAATATAACCATGTTTGTAACTAGACTAGATTGGCATACACATGATCGATGATGTGACATTATATTTCAAGGTTTCACCCAACCACAAGAAGCTTAAGGAGACATCTTTTCGACACGAGCTGGATTTGTAGTTGTTCATAAACGAGTCAAAGATTTGGCCATAAAGAACTTCAAAGGGGGCTAGTTATAAAGATTTTCTGTTCTTCGCCCTAGCCCATTATTGAAAGAATCTCTTGACATCTAAACAAAAAGCAGCCCCCTCACAAGTCATAAATACACTAGTAGCCAAATTAGAATACCATAAACAGAAACCCAGAACTAGCCCAAGATTCACAAGCAGCACTACTGTAGTTCGTAAACAAGGCTGAAAAGCAGACCTGAGGTGTTTCTTCCGCACGATTCCACTTCTCGACTAAATTGATAATCCTGAAATCATACAAATTTCAAATTTGACATCCAATTCAAGAGTTATAAGTCACTACAGCTAAATAAAGATATTTAAGCAGCAGGAGACTCACCGATGGGATGTATCATTCATGTAAAAGATTGGTGGAGAGGTGTCCAGGCAGACAGCATGAAATTGATTACTGTCTGCACATGTCAGCTTGGCAAAAGCGGGAAAATCTTTACTTTTGATAGCGGATTCCATCTCAATGATCCGCTTTGGTACGATTTCCTACAGCCATAACACAACACATAAATTTCACATATAATGACCCGGATTGCGCAATAAGAACAGGTGCTATGGCTGCAATACTGAAGGTATAGATAATAGACATCATAACTATTATCCATGCCAAGAAGTAATACTTGGCTGACTCAGGAGACAATATAAGCACAGCTAGAGTCTGGTTTACAATCACAATTTGCCTCAACTTATCTCACTCTACACCTTACCATCTAGGGACCATACTTGTTTGTTTCATCAGGTGAATTTACTCTGACTCCACAAATTTTTAGAGAATAGGTAATTAATAGTGTTAGACCCCATAAGGTTCAATCATAAAGTCAATCCACACTCCAGAGAGTGGGAGAGAGGAGGTAGACATTCCCAGTAATGTAAAGAAAGTAAATTTATTGCTGTTTCACTCTTGCAACTACTTCGTGATTGCTATATCAACTTGATAAAAAGTAGACGACTTTATTGCTGTTTCACTCTTGCATTTCTACCATCGTAGCCCTACATGACTTTCGAACGGAAAATCAGTCACTAATATCCAGAAAACAAAGAGGAGAACAGCACCTGAGCTCTGTGCTTTAATAGCAGGCTAGTGTCAACAGATTCACGCATCCCACTAGTACTACTTGTTTCTTTTTGCCGAGAGCTGACCTGAAGTGCACACACAAACAGTACATAATTAGAGAAGATAAACTACCATAATGTCAACAGCTAGCTTAAGATTCGAAAACATCTGAATATCCAAGCCGAGAATGGCCAATTTAGCGAATAGAAGACTTGAGCTTTCTTCACCATACCTTAACAAAATACACTAATAGAGTAGTAGGGAATTCATAAAATTCAAAGAATCTACAGTGTTTTATCCTAAGAAAGACTGCTGTACTTGATATGTACCGCAGGAATGTAACATAACCTGTCCTGCTCTAACAGACTACGGAATACAAGGAAGCAAAGTAGACGTAGTTGACTCCAATCCATTAGTCAATCAAGTTGGAAGAAACTAAAGAATAAAAGTTGTTCATTATCCAATAAGCAAACAAGTACACAGAATGAATGACAGTAAGCATGTCAGCCAGTTTTGAGTTAAGCAGGCAGTAATAACACCAGTAATAAAACAGCGTAGTGCAGACTGTAAATGTGGAAGATCAGAGAATATCATACCACAGCAATCAAAATGACAAGGTCATCCCAGTGATTCTCATCTTTAACTTGAATTGCCAAGCTGTCACTTCCATCTTCTTTCTACATCCAGACATATAATAAATTTAAAACAACACAAAATGTATGTGAAGTCTTATTACAATTACCCAGTTCTAACTTCTGGTTCAATTTATGGAAGTCCAAACTCCTCTTTATTACTTGTATATATATAACAGTATAGGAAGTAATAGAATCTCTCACTTGGACATTAAACCACTGTGATCATACAGAGACATTTGAATAGGCAGAACTGAGAGAAGGGGTTACCTTTCCCATATCCCACTTGACAAAACCACCAAACAAACTACGGCAAGCACTACCAGAACCTTGCCTGTATAACATCAAAATCTTAACTGAGAATCCTGAGCACAGAGGAACCATCAAAGGATGGTCATTGAAATAATAACAATCACATGAGCAGTACAACATCTCTTAGAAAATGAAAAATTTGAAGATAACAAATTGAATACCTAGCTATGGCAGAAAGCTGTTCATGATCTTCTTTCAAATTCATGAGTTTTGCAAGAGCAAAAACTGCAATTGAAAACATTATTGAAGAATGAAGATCAGTGGTGGAACAATTACATTTTCATATATATACTTTGATACGTAGTTAAGCAATTGAAATTTTGACGTAGGATTGGAAAGCCGAGCTTCAACCAGAAGCTGATTAGCCAACACATTACATGTAGAACATAAGGCGGAAATGAATAAAGGAGAAATGAAACAACCAGAAACAGGGTTTACCAAGGCAGGCAAAACCAGCGGCTGAAGACGCCAACCCAGCAGCAGTTGGGAAGTTATTGTAGGAAGCAATGTGGACATGCAAGTTCTGCCATTCCTCCTTTGCTATCTTCAATCCTTTCTCCTTGTCTTCAACATCCGCAGCACGTTTACGGATTTCTCTTAGACAATTCTGGTATCTACCTCCAGCAAGGGACATCTCCTACACTAACCAGAAAAGAAAAGTGAGAACGGAACCAACCACAGAAAACCAGTAAGAAACAAGGGAAGTTTCAAAGATTCGTCAGATCCTTTTTATGTCATAAAAGATATAATAGCATCTGTTTTATAAGCATCCAAACCTACAAAATTTATTCAGCATTCCTCTTCTTGCAATTACTAACCACCAAATCTACGTAGCTTTTGAAGATAATTTACGAGGTAGTCCTTTGACACATTTCTTAAGCATTGGCAGCTTAAAATTCGGACAATCTACTCGGTTGGCGGCTAACTAGTTTAACTGATTGAGATGTCATGGTACTAAAAACTTAACTGTACTTTGGTCAAACTAGAGGGTCAAATTATCAGTGGTCTGGGTTCAACTTAAAGATTCCAATCATCATCATTTATTTTGCCCAAATAAAACGATCTCTTGGGTAAGGGACCCCAAGATATTAAGTGGCTGGTTCCATCAGGCTTTTCGTTTCGGCATAATATCTCAAACCGCAAAGCTGGCAGTCCAATTATCAAACATTGAAGATCCTATCTTTCAAATAAAGCCCGTGACATTAAATCTATTTAGTCTAGGTATGTGTTTGTGATAACTGATAAAAGTTTTGCACTCTACAACATAACAAAAGATTTGCAAACTACTAATGAGCCATTAAAGACCCTGGTATGCATACTGCTAAAATACAGCTGGCCCAACTCTAGGGTAATTCTGTATCTGTAATGTTCATCCATCAAATTTCATCAATTTCTCTCAAAAATTTCGATCAAAGCTCAGTAGAAGACCCTATCATCAATATCACTATCATGGTCCTCCACCAAAAGGGGTTTAATTCACATCAACAAAGAACCCTGAGACATAATTACTCTCTGCATTGTACTACAAACCTGGTTCCTTTTAATTCAATCTTAATATTAATCTATCTATTAACACTGCTTCTCACCTTTGCAAGCTTCTACCAATGCTGATCATACACAATTAAAGTCAAACAATCTCCACAAGATCAATTTATCTCCAAAAACACACTAGTTTACACTATCCAATACTCAACATTCCCAAATTTCAATCTTTTCATCATGGGCATCTCATAATTCCAAAAACCCAAAAGAAAAAGAAAAAAATGAACATCCAAAAAAAAAACACCCAAATGCACACTAATCATAAAAACACCATCACATTTTCAAATTCATAGTCAAGTTTCAATCTTTTCATCATGGGCATCTCCAATCAACATTAAAAACAACATGTATAATCATAAACTTAGAAGAAAAAAACACCATAGATCACAATGCAAAACCACAAACACACAAATTCACAGCCAAGATTCAATCTTTTCATCATGGGGATCTCAAACAACCTACCAACAACAAAACCCAGAAAGGAAAAACCATTAAGTTAGGAAAAGGAGAGAGAGAGGAGTTGGGCACCTTTCCATTGAGCCACATACGATCAGAGTCAAAAGAAGGGCTAACAGCAACAGTGGTGGTTGTACAAAGATGGCTAGGATCAAGGGTGACACTGATGCTATCATTAACAGGTAAGATGAGGGTCTCATCACGCTTACCCCAGTACTTGATCACTGCTATGTTTGTTGGTGTTTGTGCTGTCACCATCCTCACCCACTTTCCCTCCATTCTCTAGTTGTTGTGATGGAAGGAGAGAGAGAGTGGAGTAGAGGGTAACAAAGGGGGTTTGTTTGTTTGTTTGTTTGTTTCAGTGGGTAGGTGAAGACTGATCAACAGGGAACAAAACAGATAGATAATTAGTAGTATTTATATATGTCGTTTAAATAATGTAGGAAGAGGAGAGAGAGTGGAGTAGAGAGGATGAGGAGATCGACAAGAGACATTGTTGTTAACGAAGTTTGAGTCACCTACTTATAATTTTTGGGTCTGAAGTGGAAGAATGTGAATGAATGTGTTATGTCTGTGTGTGTGAACTTTGCTGGTTGTGCTCGTGGGAAATGAGGCTTGTTTTGTCTTTTGTTTTAAAAAAGAAAAGAAAAATTGAATAGGAAAAATGAAGATTGTGTTAAGAGATGCAAATTCAACATGGTGATTGAGGATGGTCTCGTTTTCCTCGAGGGTGATCCAAATTAAAGTGATCATATAGGCCAAAGCTAATTAGGTGTATAAGCAAACCAAAGCAATTGGTCAAGCACCTTTTTCGAAAATCAGCAGATAGCCGATAACAGTTAGCATATGAGAGAAACAAAAAGACAAGATATACTCAGATAATTATATTCATCTCGATTTTCAGTTTAGGAGTATGTACCTTAGTTCAATTCATTCATGCTAATAATAACATTATTACTACGGAGTAATAAGTTTTCTTTCCTTTTCATCACCATCATTTAGTTTAATTTGATCGGAGTATCCAATAAAGTTCAATTCAAAACAACGACCCCTTTATTCGGAAAACAAGTTTTGTGTAACCCCTACCAATCTAGTAATCTACCATGATTTACAAGGAGTAGTCTTCACGAGATTTTCTGGAGTCACTTGCCAGGAAGCAAGTAACATGCTTGATTATTGAGGAGTTGTTATACTACTTGATGAAATGTGTGTTATGCCATGCTGTGTGCCCTGTGTATTTTGCGGGATTAGGTAGAGTAGAGAACTAGAGATGTTAATTAACAACGCAGACGCTACAGAGGAATTTGAGCTAATTGTCGTGTTCCACCGCTTTTCTAATCTAAAAAGAAATGTGATGGATTTGGGAAATTACGGCTTGTCTTTTTAATCATCAAACGGTAGGTCAATACGGGCGTATAAGTAAGAACAACTTTTAATTTACTGTTTTCATATACAGAATTGATATATAACTATTGACTGTAGAATGATCATGTTGGTCAAGAACCTTTACTCTGTATAAGAATGCCTAGTGTTGAATGTTGTCTGAGGTATTTCCGTATTTTACTATTTTTACAACAATCGATCAGTATTACTGTCACCTTCTCTATTCATAATGATACTATAGCTACCTTTGGATGATCCTCCACTGGCTGAGTTGCTCAACCATGGAACTGATGACCTGAAGGACTCAAGGCCAAGGGGCAGTGGTCTCTCTGGTAATCTTGGTATATCAATGTCTCCTTCCAGCATCTTGAGCGCTTGAGCAATGGTGGGCCTTAATGCTACCATAACATGAGCACAAAGTATACCAACACGAACATATCGCTCCTTAATGCCTTTGGGACCTTCATGTCGTATTGATTCGTCGAATATTGCTTCTACATTTCCTGATTTAACCAAATCCCAGGCAAAGTCCGTGATCAAAGGGGTGGAGGAGCTCAGTGATGTATCGAGAACATTCCTTCCGCTCATAGTCTCTAGGATGACAATTCCAAAGCTATACACATCGCTCTTCTCGGTCAGTTGTCCGTATAGAGCATACTCAGGTGCAAGGTATCCGTATGTACCCGCAACTCTTGTGGTAAGATGAGATTGTCCTTCAGTACTTTGCTTAGCTAGTCCGAAATCTGCTACCTTTGCCTTCATCTCCGAGTCTAGTAATATGTTTGTCGTCTTAATATCTCGATGATAAATAGCTGGCTTAACTCCATAGTGCAGATATGCCAGTCCTCTTGCTACATCAAGGATTATATTCTTCCTCTGTGGCCAAGTGAGTTTCTTCTTAGGTCCAAACAAGTGATCACTAAGGCTTCCATTTGGCATGTAATTGTATACAAGGTACCTCCGTTTGCCTTTTATGCCATCACTTGCAACACAACATCCCCTAAGCGGAAGAAGATTCCGGTGCCTGATTTTGCTAATGATGTCAACTTCATTGTAGAATTCTTCGTCTCTCATGGAATCCAAATCCTCAGAAATCTGTTTCACCGCGACCGTAGACTCATTCGCTAGCACACCTTTATAAATCACGCCATATCCACCTTGACCGATAAGATTTTTGGAAGAAAATCCATTTGTAGCACGTTCTAGCTCGGCCACACCATACCATGTTGCGCCTATGTTTGGTGAAACTAATTGTCTACGAACGCTACTTACATAATAGTCATGGAATGCCTTCTGTTTTCTCCTCTTATCCCATACTTTAAACAAGTAGATCAATCCAATAATCACTGTGACACCAATGAAGGCACCAAGCAGGCCAAAAACCAATTTCAATACAGTGGCTCCGCTTAATTTTCCTGAAGAATTACCATAGTCATGCTTAGAAGCCAAGGGCAGGCCAAGAATACAAGCTGCTGATCTACGATCCTCCGGTCCATATTCGTTTACTATGCCAGCAGCATAAAATATGGTAAAATAAAAGCATTTAGTTGAATTTGGTGCCAAGCTTACCAATTGAGAATCAACCTTCATGCCAGCATCTAGGCAAGAGCTACATTGTGTTAGCCCCCTCATATCCCCCTTGCAAGATTCATTTAACGGGGTTGTTGGTCCAGCCTTTTCGTCCCAATCTTTGATGGCTTTAATCCCTGCACAACTGGTTGAATCATTTAACAACTCATCCGAGCTGTTAAAACAAGTAGGGACTAGGGGGAGGGTGACCGATAGTGTGGCGAGTTTAGCTTGAAAAACTGATAGACAGGAAGAGGCAAGTTCAGAAGTAGGGAGATAGAAATTAGAGGTCTTTGCGAGGTATTTAGCAAGTCCCATGCCTAATAAGCTCCGTAGAGTTTGGCAACAGGTTTTTTCATCGTTACCAGACCGACAGCCTTGGGTGTACCATGGGAATGTAAGTACATAGGTGAAGTCTATGGGGCATGATGAACTATTATCATTTGATGTGGAACTAGCTAAGCTAAGGAAGGGGATGAATAGTAGAAAGGAAAGGATGAATAAGCTTTGCATTTTCTTTATGCTTAGTCCAAAATCGTTTTGTATGATCTAAAGGAATAGCTTTTTCCGGGCATTGGTTTTGATGGTAATTATCCTTAGGGAGATGATCCATGTTTTTGGATTGGAGTATGTCAATGTTTGTTTGTTAAAAAGCATGCAGAGGTATCAAAGACTCAAAGTTGGTAGGCTGCCTAATGTTGAAGTCAAAAATCAAAAATGACCACCTAGCTTACGCATCTCTTTTAGTAGTCCAGGAAAGCAGATGATCAAGCGGCCAACTAGCAAAATAGAATAGTATTAGCTGATGAAATACAGTCTCTACAAATCTAGGCAATTGAAACGTGGAGGAAAATAGAAAGCTTTGAGTTGAATCATTGTATTTTGAATTCAGAGAAAGGAAGAAATTCAACAGTAATTTTATCAGTGTCTTAAACTTTTTTTTTTTTTTTAGAACATCAGTGTCTTAAACTCTTAATACATATACAGGGAATTTATACCCTTTTAATTTGATTCAGAAAATACAGTTTTGAACTTTGCATAGATAATGTGCACAAAACTTTCCGCCATGATAGTCAATTAAAAGCACGGTATATGCCTACTTATAAATGTCTACCTTTGACATACTATAACTTGGTGGCTGCTTGGAAAGGGCAGTAGCTGCCTAGCTGGCCGTAGAAAGCCAAGAAAGCCCTTGACCACCACTTTTAACCCGCCACTTCTTTTCTTTTTGTATCTGCCTATTGGGAGAGCATCCATACGCATATTTCCATTTTGAAAAAAAAACAAAACAGAACAAAGCTCAAGAAAAATCTTTGCTCTTTGTTGATGTTGTTTGATGATGATAAAGATGTGAGTTGGATATGATGGCGCCGAGGAAGATGATTGTTGCGAGTTGTCCCTTCCTAAACGAGTTTGGATCATCACCATTACAAGTGTTTGAGTGTTTGAGGGAATGTGATCTCTATAAGCACAAAAAGACAATTACATCTTTAAATTTTATTACTTGTTACAATAAATCTAATCCATTAAACAGGTAATTGCACTTGCAACTAATTAGCACTATGACTTTTTTTTGTAATTAATCGGTTTTCAGTTAAGTCTAGTAGAATATTTTAACAGTTTCCATGTTAAACTTGGATAACGCGTATACTTGCAACTACAGGCCCAATATATGGAGAGAGGAGATAATAATCACTGGCCTAAAGTGGTTTCATACTAAAACTAATTGGTGATATAAGGAATAATCCTACAACCAATTGGCCCACTATGCTGTTGGAACATTTTTAGAGTAAGTTATTTGTGTAGTTAATTGACACATTATTGTGTAGAAGTGGTTGATTACCATATTATGACATATGTTTATTATGTCATAAGATATGGATTATGTCAAATAACTACTTAATAACTACCAATTATTATCACCATTGGCCTATATATATAGTACTCCCTCCGGCTTTCTCTTTTCCTATGAATTTCCACTTTGGGATGGTTTTTATTTAACTTATAAATTTCCTTATTTGGGCCGGATCCATGAGTGAAATGACCTCCCTACCCCTCTCTCACATCTCCTCACACTGGCTATTTTTTAATTGCCCACTACCTACCCCTCACCCAATATTTTATATACCCAATAAGGACAATATGGTAATTTTACCATCACTTTTGGGGGCTCCAAAAAACTTGTGCTAAAGTGATCCATAAGAAAAGAGAAAACCGGAGGGAGTACATAAATAGACATTGTGGTGTATAGAAAATAGAAGGGATATTATGTCCTCCCATTGTTTTCTCTATAGAGAACAATAGTAAGAGATGTTAAACACGCATCAACATCAAATATTTCGAATGACAATTCTAGTAAGAGCAACTAGTATTGTTGAGATTTCTTTGTATCCCGGAGTGGATTTTGTGTAACCCGTTGCTCTAGTAGGGTTGAAATATCACTTGAAGGATAGTGATATCACGCCTAGAGGTCTATATCAAGTATCCTACATAATGGTATAATCATTATTTTAATATATATAGATAATATCTCTACTCTTTGTTCGATATGTGACATATTCCCAATAATTTTATTGTGTTTTCAATTCAATTTATAATTCATTCCAATTCAGCTGTGAACTTTTCCTTTAAATGTATACAATACAATAATAAATAAGCATAGTTCCATTGATTTCAGAAACTTCAATTCAATTAACTTTGTCTAAAGATAATCTATTTCATAGTGGGACACAAAATTCATTCATAGTGTTCTTCCATTTTATTTTATTTTTCCAATGATCTCTCTTTTCTTTCGTATGTTACGTGGTTGAGCACTAATCTAACTTCATATTAGACCAAGTTGAACTTTACTATGATTATTGAATTGAGGCATATGGTATATACCCATTTTATTAGAAAAAAATAATATCATAGAGCTTTTAAACATACTTGTTGGGAGAATCATAATTTCCTCGATATCACCAAGTAAAATTGCCAACATGGTTAATAAATTGAGCCATATGGTATGCCTAAGCTATTTTATTAGGATAATTTTGTCGCTGTACACTTTTTTTGGGGGAATCATACAGTTTCTTTGAGAGTGTTGAATATTAAAGTATTTCATCTAAAATGGGGTCGTTAACTGGTGCCTAATACTGCCTATATGATTGTACTTGCACATACATACATACATAATTCCTCCGAGGTTCCAACTCCACTAAGATTATTGCTGATTAACTACTCCCCAAGTGGGATGGACATTGGACGCTACAATGTCTCACTAGCTAGTAGCTAATCACATCTTAAGTAAGTACTACTAACAATATCTTAACACTTGCCACACATCTTGAGATAGAATCTTATCACGATTCCTATAATTTTATCTCAACATCACCAGTTTCAATCATTTTGTTCCTTTCCCCTCCAAATTTCAGAATTTTAGTTATTAAAAATAATAGTTTCCAGCTATCGCACGGCACATACATAAGAATCCAATTTCTTTGGGTCACGCAGGTGTATGTCCACTTCCTCCTATATTAGCTTTAGCTAGCCTCACTAGTCACTACTTTGCTAGCCACTTCAGTCCTCACTTTCATTCATAGTGTAGAGAAAATACATACATCACAAAAAATGGAGGGACGTAAGTTTCTCATACTACTAGGATGTTTGCTAGTTATACTATTCATTTTCAGCTCCAACAATCTTCCACACAGCAACGTACACTCAGTAAACAAATCAGTTGAAAAACTTGATGAGCTAAAGAAACATCCACACGGCATGCGCCCTACACGTGACCATGCTTCCGATGTGCCCCACCACCCACTGGACCCACTGACGGTCCAGGAGATGAACCGGGTCCGGTCCATTTTATCATCGCATGCAATCTTTAAGGCAGCAAAGTCATATGCCTTACACTCGGTTGTCCTAGAGGAGCCTCCTAAGTCAAGTGTCCTGCAGTGGAAGGAGGGGGACCCACTGCCACCTCGGAAGGCTGGGGTTGTTGCACGTGTGGACGGGGCGTCACACGTGCTTACTGTTGACATTGGGTCAGGCCGGGTCAGTCGGGTTGACACTGGCGGGTTGTCCGGGTATCCAACCATGACTATAGAGGATATGACAACGGCTACATTTGTACCATTTACAAGTGTTGAGTTTAATCGGACCGTTTTGGACCGTGGAGTTGAGGTGAAGGACGTTGCTTGCCTCCCCATATCTTCAGGTATATATACTCGTATATGATTAATGATTAACAAGGATGTTGCTTTAGGAGAAACTAATAGTATGAAAACTATAATACGTACCGAGTGCACCTCACTTAACACTCGTTAAATTAAACTATGTGCACTATACAAGATGTATTATAATCATTGATGAAGTAGTTTACCTCATCTATGCTGCGGTGTGCCGTGTTGTGTGTGTGTGTGCACGGAAATGTTTGGATTAATGTGAAGTTGTGAACAATTAAATCTTCCTTCTGCAGTTCTGCTTGAAAAAAGTGGTGCTTAACTGTAATCTCCTATGAGAATACTCGCAAGGTAGATAAGTTACTTCTTTTTTGTTCATTTTGAATTCATTAACTAATTTATTTCAATTCCATCAGCCTGCTTTTCTTCATTTATTGTATCCTGTTCGTTCATATGTTTTGTATTAATGATTTTGATGTGAAATATGCTACATGTTTGATTATAATGGACTTTTACATGTTTGGAAGCATATTCCTCATAATAGAGACCAGCCAAACTTTTGTTTTGCACGTAATCAGAAAGTCAATATCATTCCAATTTACTTGTTTGGAGTTATTTGAAGAAGTGTCTTACTGAGAACGGATGTTTATCTCTATGTCGTGATATTTTTTGCTATGTGTGACTGTTTTCTTTTAGTAGTGACATTTCAAACCTTGTACGCTTGTAGGATGGTATGGGAAGAAAGAGGAAAAAAGGAGACTAATTAAGGTTCAATGCTACTCACTCAAAGACACTGCTAATTTCTACATGAGGCCAATTGAAGGGCTGACAGTGCTGGTTGATATGGACACTAACCAAGTGGTGGAGATCACAGACCGTGGCAAGGACATCCCAATACCGAAGGCTGCCAACACAGACTATCGCTTTGCGGCCCAGTCGAACGTCCACCACAAAATCAAGCCCATCAACCCAATATCCATTGAGCAGCCCAAGGGCCCAAGTTTCACCGTCGAAAACGGGCACTTGGTCAAGTGGGCAAACTGGGAATTTCACCTTAAACCCGACCCTCGAGCCGGGGTGATCATCTCCCGTGCCATGGTTCGGGACCAAGATAGTGGGGAGCTCAGGAATGTTATGTACAAAGGGATGAGCTCTGAGTTGTTTGTTCCCTACATGGATCCTACGGATGCATGGTATTTCAAGACGTATATGGATGCGGGTGAATACGGATTTGGGTTACAGGCCATGCCACTTGACCCGCTTAATGATTGTCCTAGGAATGCTTATTATATGGATGGAGTGTTTGCTGCTGGTGATGGGACACCATACGTCCGGTCGAATATGGTCTGTATTTTTGAAAGCTATGCTGGTGATATCGGGTGGAGGCACTCTGAGTCTCCAATTACAGGGATGGAGGTAATTTACACTTTGCCTGCTACATTTTAGTTTAATTCTTATGTTCCCTATCTAGTAGTTTAAGATTGACTTGTTGTTACAAATAACGTTGAGAGGCACACTAGTTGACAGTAGTACTAGTACGTAGTTGATTTATACAGTTGGGAGTAACATATATAAGCCATTAGTATTGAAACCCAAATAACCTTTGCGTCTATGAGAAATCATCATGATACTTAGATTGGTTCTTAGAATCTTAGTTCTTACCCCTTGTCCCTTGAATATGTATGCATGTTGGCAAGCTAAGGTAGAGATGCATTAGTATATCATCATGATAGTTTGTGTAGCTGCAAAAGGCCAAAAAGAGGTGGGAGTCTTGCTATTTTCATCAACAGGAATGGAGACAAAAGCAGTAACCATTTTGCAGTCTTAAGTTACGTGTCTTTTGCCAACTGCAGAGCAATATGTACACTTAAAGTGATGATGAGTGATGAAACTGATCTCACTTTCTTGTCTTGTCATTTTCTTCTTGGCAGATTCGTGAGGTGAGGCCGAAGGTGACATTAGTGGTTCGGATGGCAGCTTCAGTTGCTAACTACGATTACATAGTGGACTGGGAATTCCAAAACGATGGACTCATTAAAATCAAGGTCTGAAATAATTTGCTAGCAGCATCCAACAGTATATTAGCTCAACATACTCTTGTAAGATGATCAAGTGACTATCTACTTGAACTGTATTAATAATATATGCTTCAAAATATGACTTCTGCAGGTTGGACTAAGTGGTATATTGATGGTGAAAGGCACACCATACATGAATATGAACCAAGTTCCAAACCAGGAGAATCTCTATGGCCCTCTACTGTCCGAAAATGTGATTGGTGTGATCCATGACCATTACATCACGTTCTATCTTGACATGGATGTCGATGGTTCAGACAATTCCTTTGTCAAAGTGCAACTCCAAAGACAGCAAACATCTCCAGGGGAATCACCCCGAAGAAGCTACCTGAAAGCAACTAGGAGTATGGCCAAGACTGAAAAAGATGCACAGATTAAGCTCAAGCTTTATGACCCTCATGAATTCCATGTGATTAATCCAAACAAGATGACCAGAGTGGGAAACCCGGTTGGATACAAGGTAGTTCCTGCTGGGACAGCAGCTAGCATACTTGATCCAGAGGATCCACCCCAAAAGAGAGGTGCTTTCACAAATAACCAAATATGGATCACTCCATACAACCGAAGTGAGGAGTGGGCTGGTGGACTATTCACATACCAGAGTCAAGGAGAAGACACCCTTGCGACATGGTCTGACAGGTAAGACATTCGGCCATCTAACTATTTGAAAGTTAGTCACTTTTATGAAATTTTTGGAGGTAGTACTATAATCCAAATATATAGTTCTATTGGAAATCTAGTTTTCTTGTTATCACTGACACAAATGGAACTGGATTTACAGGGACCGGTCAATTGAGAACAAGGATATTGTACTCTGGTACACCTTAGGATTCCATCACATACCATGTCAAGAGGATTTCCCAATTATGCCAACGGTGTCATCAAGTTTTGATCTGAAGCCTGTCAATTTTTTTGAAAGTAATCCAATCCTGAGAATCCCGCCGAACTTCGAAAAGGATCTACCAGTTTGCCAAGCTACTGCTGCTTCCGCTTAATGGAAAAATGTCTGTGTCCATCAGTAAGTTGCAGGATTGTGCAACAAGTGGAACGAAATTGTCCAATTGAGGATTCTGAAAGGACACTGTATAGATAAATTCACAAGATCGAGTAATAAATAGCCCTTAGACGTAGTTGCAGTAGGTTTATCTCATCGGTTCAACTTGTACTCCTTCTCCTAATGTCAAGAGAAGGGAAGGACAGAGGAAACTGATGCTGGTAGAACCTATTCTATGCATACTCTATGATGACGAGTACAATAGTTCAGATTTTCTAGTGGAAAATGACATTTGGCCATCTTATTAATCTAATAATCTGTTGACTGCATTCATTTGTCCTGACCAAGCTGCTGTGGTGTAGTGGTTATCACGTCTGCTTTACACGCAGAAGGTCCTCAGTTCGAACCTGGGCAGCAGCATATGGAAGCTTTTTTTTTATCGGAAACAACCTCTCTATTTTTTTTTAAACAGGGGTAAGATTGCGTATATCCTGACCCCGAGCACCCCAATCAAATGGAAATTTACACTCAATTGTTGTTGTTGTATTCATTCGTTCTAAAAAGCTGGAAACCTCTTAAAGATCAATGAGCCATTCTTTCTTTGCTGCATACTTCCAAAGTTGGAAGCACTGAAGTTACATAGATATCCGATAAACCAATACAAATGCTCACTAAATCTAGCAATCTCTTTTGCTTTTCCAACAAAGAATGCACTTTAAAAGGACGGAGGATGACACGGTGGAGACTGGAGACAAAATTAAAGGATGATGCAATCACGCAATTAAAGGTCTTCTCAATAAAGGGTATGCATGTGCAAAAGTTGATTTGAAGTATACATGAGGATGACATAATGCTCGAAGATAACAACTGAAGGCTGCCACTAGAGGTGGCCACTGAGCTGACTTGGCTCGAAACCGCTCGGTTCAATTCGGGTCAAAGTTGGTCAAATTCAGCTCGTTAACCGAGTCGACTCGGTCAATGTCGAGTCGAATAGAGCGAGCTGACTTTGAGATGGCATTTTAATTTAACCAAGTCAATTCGAAAACCGATGAGCTAGCTCAACTCAATTCAATTCGGGTCAAAGTCGAGCCAAGTCGTAAGTCGGTTAAATTTGGTCAATTAGAATAAATAAAAGCTTGCATTTATTGAATTGTCTTAACAAGTTGGCGAGTTGTAGCGACTTAACGATTTTTCGATCTATCGAATTGAGCCGACTCAACTTCGATCCAAAGTTTTCATATCAGCTCGGCTCGAGTTGGCTCGACCGTACACGAGCTGAGCTCGGCTCGAGTCGGCTCAAGTCGGATCGACCGTACATGAGTTGAGCCGACTTGACTTCGAGCCAAGGTTTTCCTAGGTATCAGCTCGGTTCAAGTCGGCTCGACCGACACGAGCTGACTTCGAGCTGAGGGTCTGGGCAAGTCAAGTCGTTTGAGCTAAGTCGTAAGTCGGCTCAAGTCGCCTCGTGGCCATCTCTAGCTGTCACCACTCACCAATTGAAAGACTACCGTTAACTGAATATTCCTCCAACAACATATCAAATGATACAAGACATATAATTGCTAACTCATAAGAATCACGATCAAAGATTCAACACAAAAAAACTAATGCTTTCTACAGAGAAGATGAACCAAGGTATTGTGGCACAATAAAGGGAAAAAGTTCAGCTAATCAGCCACAGATGACAGTGTGAATGTAAATCCTGAAACCAAAAGGAAGAAACTTGAAAGAAATTAAACTGAGAAAAATTTAAGATGACAGACCACACAACTGGAGAAAAAGTCCGCTCCTTCTCATTTTCTCAACCCCCCAACGGACCTCAGAGTTCAGACAATACTTCTGATAGGAGGTGCAATTGAATAGACAGGAGAAGGAATATCATCCATTGGTGACAAAAGAGTACTAGCTGACAAATCAAAGATTCAATTAGTAATATTTTAGAGTGTATTTGCACTGTAGCTATATATGCATAACAATAATCATACAACAATCAGCCCAATTGACACTTACGGTTACAGCACATTCAATCATACAAAGCAGGATTACGTAACCTAGGCTGAGGGATCACAACAAGTGGCTTTCTCTTGCTCAAAACTATCCCAAACTTCTCTTCGACATCTAGCTTTTCCTCTTCCGGCAATTGAAAATCAAAGGAATGCAGAAATGTTGCTAAAGATAACAACACCGTCCTCTCAGCCATTGCTATCCCAGCACAAATCCTTCTGCCTGATCCAAAGGGGAAGTAATTTAAGTCATTACCGCTAAAGTCGAACTTCGCATTCAAGAACCTTTCCGGATCAAATTCCAGAGGATTAGGCCATATTGAAGGGTCTCGATGAATTGCCCACACATTAATGAAGATACGAGAACCCTTTGGAATGGTATAGCCTCCTACAACGGTTGACTCGCTTGGACAATGAGGAACCAGCAAAGGGAGGATAGGGTGCAAACGCAAGGTTTCTTTCATGACAGCCAGAAGGTAAGGGAGTTTGTTGATGTGGTGTTCCTCGACGATGTTGTCTTTCCCAACCACTGTGTCTAGTTCTTGTTGGACATTCCTGAGTATCTCTTGGTTCTTCAGTATCTCAGCGATGGCAAATTCAGCTGTATTTGAGGAGGTATCTGTCCCTCCAACAACCATATCCTAGTGTAATCAACCATCAGAGATTAATTGTGTAGTAATCGTGTAAAATCGATCATGGCAGTGGTGCATGCTTAATATCTCACAGTCCATGCTACTCGTTACCCGAATCATAATTATAATATGGGTGTCGCTAGACCAATTTTGAAGGGTGTAACATCTATACCATTATAGATCATTTCTTAAGATAACGCAGCCCCTTTAAAGATTCTTAAATAAAGAAAAGTCACATGCCTTCATGTAAAAACTTGAAAGTACTTTCAGCTTAATTCTCTTTAAGCAACAAATTCAGAATAAGACATGGTCAATAACGATTGTCATGGACCGCTGGGATTTAGTGATGACATTTTAGACGGATTTCATGAAACTCAATTGTAACAACACTTCAAATAATACTAAATCGTTATGAATTACTACCGTCAAC
>ONZK01001685.1:229664-251533 GCA_900322385.1 Pharnaceum exiguum | reverse complement strand
TTTTTACCGCAATCATTTTCAGTTTTGTTCAAATCCTACTTTTGAGTTGAGAGGAACCCTTATTAGTTAATCCATTATCAAACTTACTATTTAAGCCATAAAAGACATGGTAAAAAGGCTAGAACCCCACCAACCAAGAAAATGGAGTTCACCTCTGCCAAAGTGCAAGTGTGGCATGTTGGCTATTGCCGCAAACAAATCTAATAAGGTCTCTTGGGCTTGGGCTATCTTTTGTTGCAAAATACACAAATTACTAAAAAAGACCATTTTAACCCCGCAAAACATTTCTCCGCACTCGCTAACCCGCTTTTTTATAATAGTAGAGGAAATGGCAATAAAAATATGGGTTTATTTGGACCAAAAAAGTTTTTTTTAAATAAAAAAACTTTAAGAAACTAACTAGAAAAGTTAATTTTTTTACAAACCACCTAAAAAAAAGTCCTAGTTATTTAAAAAAACACTTAAATAAGTTAGTTTTATTATGACAAACCAAAAAAAAAAAAGAAAGATATCTAATGTTCTGAGTTTGATCATGATAGAAGTGAGGTTGAGAGAAATGCTCTTCAAAGTATCAATCTATGTATCTCATTTGAAGGAATGGATTTTTTTTAACAATTGGAAGGAATGAATTTGAATCCACTCAAACTGGATTTTGGGGGAAAATGGAAAATATTCTCCCTCCGTCCCATATTGTTCTTCCTAATTCGTTTTTGGGTAACTTTTTATGTGCTAAATACTCTTTCTTCTCAAGTATTACATCTATAGACATATCAAATGAGAGAGTAATACATGAGAGAAGAGATAATTAAGTATAAGAACAGATTATTTTGAGAGCAATGAGAAGTTACCAAAAAAAATGAATTAGTAAGAATAAAGTGGGACGGATGGAGTATATCAATAATATATTTAGGGAATTATTATGAGGATCAATCACCAATTCACCATACACCAAACTACAAAAGATAAAAAGAACCTACCATGTTAATGGTGACAAGTGACAGCCATAGAAAGAGACTAAAATCAAGTTAGAGTTTTGGTTAAGGTATGGTAGGAACGACTATTGACAACCTCGGTATAAAAGAAAAAGATGAATTGAAACGCCAGGAATCAAGGAGAAAAGAGGGAACAATCAAAATGATGGAAAGATACATGCATGGACAAAGTAGCCATTTTATTCAAATTATTCGGTGGAAAATTCATTTTGTTGGTGTCTGGTATAATTTTAGAGTAACTTATGTGGTTTGTTAAGAAGAAGAAAAAACTAAATTTGTAGGTGTTTTTTTTTAAAAACCTAGAACTTTTTTAGGTGGTTTGTCAAAAAACTAACTTACCTAGGTGGTTTTTTAATTAGAAATTATTTAGGTGGTTATATTACAGAAAAACTAACTTTCTAGGTGGTTTTTTAAAAAATTATAACGTTTTTAGGTGGTTAAATCCAAAAAACCCTAAAAATATTACAGTTTGCAAAACTCATCGTAGTACTCTTTTGTCGCATATTTTTCATGAGATACCCTTTCCTAAAAAAAAAATAACTAACCCGTGCAAGACACGTCACCACACTCTCACCCGCAAGAATACAACAGCAAAGCTCCATTGTTATTACACGAACATTAAATCATTGATTATATATGAACACAATAATATGATTATAATTTTTTTCTTTTACAAAATTTGATCATGAAATTACATTGTAATAATTGACTTAATTTATGAATTATAATTAATGAAATTACATTATAACTATTTCGTCCCTTACATTATAACTATTTTCAATTACATTAATCTCGTGCGTCACATGTTCCTCGTATTAATACATATACTAATATTAATACACTTCTAATGACTGTCTTATGTAAGTACAAACTAATATCACTTTTAATATATATTCAAAAAAAGGTACATTTAACTTTCAATAATATTAAACATATGTAGTGCATGTTCTTAAGAGCTAAACTTACTGAAGTGAACTTAATTTAACTGGAAAAAACTAAACTTTTTGTTTAATTATTTTGACACTCAATCAATTGTCAAAACCTTACCAATATTGCACGTTTATGAAACTATATTTTTAGACATTTGCAATGATATACTAATAACTATGAATGTATATCGGAAACGAAATATACCACTTTGTGACACCCTCATTCTCCATAAACCACAAAGGAAGTAATGATACCGCCACATTATCGTAGAAAACTAAACAACTTCAATCAACATAAAATATCATCAATCTCCACATTATTACAATCTATTAAATTAGAGGTACCAAATATAAATCGTTATATCTCCAAACTCGTTAAACAATAAAAAAAATTAAACACAATCCAAATAAAAACATAAAAGACAATAGTCTCTCGTTCCATTCCAAGCTTAATAACATATAACCTGGAAAAAAAAACAGTATAAGGGTGAGTAACGAAAACACTTAGTAAGAGTACCTCTAACGTACAAACATGTTTTCCCAATTCATTTTGAAATTATTTTCCCTTTTCAAACACCAAAATGCAACATAATAAAGTCATTTTCAAGTAAACTCAAATCAATCTCATTAAGGAACATTCATTATCAAAACAATAATTTATTAGGGAACATCCATGATTTTTTTTACTCGGGGCTCCTTTTTTCTCTTTGTATTCACGTGGATGAGAGATTTATCACAATTTACAAAGAAAAAATGGAAAAAAGTTGTGATAGACAATTATCGAAATGTAAAATCAAATAAGAGGTAAAGTGAACATTTCAAATATTTTTTTGATTTGTCCAAAAACAGGTTTAAAAGAAAAGTCACATTTTTGTTGTTGAGAAAATACACTCTTTTTTTGACAACATCGTATGTTCTATATTAATTCTTATTTTTCGTGATTAAATCTCAACCACATAATTCTTTTAGATAAAGCTCAATGCATAAAAGAAATGTATGAAAATTATTTGCAGACTTAGAGAGTGCTTAATTATTTCATCCACATAGTTTCTATGGATGAGAACGTAAAATCAAGTTGAACTTTTTTAGAAGAGGTAATAAAATCGATGACAATCGAGTCCCTAATCTTAAAGATGAATGGTGTGACGTGTACAACTGGAGCAATCGTCTACACATAACCAGATTGTACTTTGTCTTTGCCTCCGAATTTTGGTCTCAGTGTAGACTTATTTACGAGGAAACATATATATATATTTCAGCTTTGAAACAAATCCGAGCTTTTGGAAATGGAAAACAGATGGCGATGTTCAAGTGACTTCGCATAAGAGTACTTAATGATCGCGATTTACTGATTTATGTGAACTTACAATGCCAAATTCTGCACTTGAGCACTTTGCAGTCTTCCATTCTCCAATAAAAATTTGGTACGTACATTCTGTTTAATTTTTGTCTCCATAAGCATGATTGATCCTTGTTGTCATTTCGCACCATAGAGTTAATTACTTCTTGTCCTCAAAGTGGGAAATCATTGATCTACCAACCAATTATATTGTGGAGCCCGTATGAGTAAAGACTTGATAAAACTAAAGACTAGGAAAGATGGAAGGCACACTCGTATATCATGTCCGTAAATTTATTTTTATTGTTGACATCATATCCGTATACAAATATATAGGTTCTTTTATTTGCTTAGTCATGATCTTCCAATTGGATGGTCCTCATAAATTTTTAATCCTATGACATTCGTTACAAGAACAACAAAGGAGATCAAAGGAATTTAACTTGATGAGAATGTATGATTCTAGATCCCACTTCGGAAATTCTTTTTGTTATCCATTCGGCCTTCTCCCAACCAAAACCCAAGTGTTAAATCCTCGCTTACTGCCCTTTATTTTCTATGGGGCGTAGGACCTTCTCCTTTTCGTTTTCTCAAGTCGTATATTGGCCTCTTGGGGACCAATGGAGTATGGACCTTACTGCTTTGCATGATGCACTCTTGCATGTCTAGCTTGTTCAGGGAACTTGTAAGCAAGCGACACTGTTGGTTACTTTTTCTTTTTCAAATACATGTAATTTTGATGTGTATCTCCTAAATGTATTTCAACCAGTGGGGATGTCCCATAACCGTGTCCCATCTTGTGTGCCACTTTAATGCGGACCGTTTGTGATTTGTTAAGGCATTTAAGAAAAATTACATTAACAAATTATGTGCGGTTGAGATTGAGTGGCATACAAGATGGGACACGGTTATGGGACACCAAAGCCGCTCCGTCTTTCAACAAAACACATCCATACACTAGAAAGTATTAAATAAAATAGGGCACAATTATCTTGACTCATCATCGTCTATGTCAAAAGATATGTCCCTTAAAATTGTTTCTTTTTTTATTTTCATAAAATAGAGGCCGCTGTTTAATTTGGAATAATAGCTCATATATGATATGGCCGGTGTTTTCACCTTCTAATAAATGATTCAGTTTTACTAAGTTAAGTTAAATTCGAACTCATATCTTTTCATATCTTTCAGTAAATTAAAGGTGAAAATAACGGGTTATAAATCTATAATCTACCTTTATCCTCTTCACTTCTCCCTTGTCTCATCCATCTTGCCTTCTCGCAAAGTTGTTGATCACGGCCTCACCCAGTGTCTTGAGGCCGCACACACCTCACTGTCTTTAAGTAAGTGACTAGTTTGAAACGAGATAGGATCCTCTCCATTTCCTGTTCCTTCCTTTCTCTTTTCTTCCAATCTCTCTCTTCTTTACCTTTTCCTTCTCTCTCTTGATCTAATGGTTAAAAACACCCCCCTCTCAATACAACGTACCAACACGGGATAATTGTAGATTTCCTTTTCTTTGACAAATGGAGAGGATCCTGGCCCGTTTGAAACCATCATATATTTTTGTGTGTCAAGGGAGCATAGTACGAAACCATCCTAATTTAGCTAATGGGCGGTTATATATTACAAGTATTTTTATTTTTTGGTTAATATATATTACAAGTATTTGAAGTATCAAGTAAGGTCAAACGCAAAATTGTGTATCTTGCTCCGCCAAGCATCACCATCCCCTCTTAGAAAAAGAAAAAGGACTTAGGTTGTGTTTTGCTTATATGAAATGTTTGTTAGTTATAATTTAACTATATTCGGGTTTTTCTGTTTAGTTAATTTTTCTCAATTCAATACAGTTTTAGTTGAGATTCTTAAAGACGAACAAAAAATACCCTTATCCAATTCTGTCCGGTGTTGAAAAACTGGAAGAATAAACATACTCTAATACTTTTTAATTAAGAGGCTTTAACCGCAATGTCATCATCCTCTTATAACGCTTAGGTAAGCAAAATATATACTTACATCATTCATATAGTAATTACTTTATCAATCACTGGTAAAAAAAACATCTTGCACTAAAATCTCAGCTCTGGATAGAAACCCCTTTAATTTCATTACCATGAGTAATTCAGAATTAAGTGCGCGCGCTGATTAGGTAAACAATATAGGGTTGTGTGGTTTTTTGTCAAGTGAAGACTTTTTACTGTGAGGGATCTTTTAGAACTACTGAGAGAATTGCCTGAACGACTGTACTTGTAGTCATAGATTAGTAAGCCATCATTTTAATTTGACAAAGAATCGAGTCTATAGAAGACAAAATTAAACCTAAAAAAGGTTAACACAGTCATGACTCAAGAGTCATAACCAATGCGAGAAAGGCATTTATTATGTCCGTGTGCCATTATGGCATTATGTATTAAAATAATCAACCTCAATTTTGATTAAAATGGATATTAAAAATGAAGTTGAACCACCTCTAATTGATTTGGGATAGCACATAGCAGACACTCTCTTTTCTTTTCTTTTTTTTTTCTTTGTTTTGACGGAGACACTCTTAATTTTCGAAACAATGACTTGGGCATGGTCGCATGGAGCATATCACTGATATCGGCATACAGGTACGAGTACGAAAGGCATTGCAAAAAGGGAAACACAGAAAACTCATTCATGGACGTCGTAATTAAAATCATTGAAAAAAATTCGCCACTTTACCGAAAGGAACTCTTCTTCGAATAGTAAACCAGGCCGCTTGTAGACCGTGCACTAGACATTCTGTAAAATTATATATAAGGCGCTTCTTTGAAAAATTTGCAAAATTGAATACAATGATGAAAAGAAAATCGTTTAGCATGATAGTAGCAAATAGTTTTTGTTATCGAATCTATTTTGCAATATTGATTTCATATCTTGTTGATATCGATTTAGACTGTATATGCCATATGGTTATTATTTTATGAAAACTCTCTTTTCTCTCACAAAAAAGGACAGTGTAATGACCAATGTTTTAAAAATCGAATCGGTCCAATTGGTTCATTGGTTTAACCAATTTAATTGG
Organism: Pharnaceum exiguum; assembly: GCA_900322385.1. Lineage (NCBI taxonomy): Eukaryota > Viridiplantae > Streptophyta > Magnoliopsida > Caryophyllales > Molluginaceae > Pharnaceum > Pharnaceum exiguum. The sequence goes on along the minus strand of ONZK01001685.1, from coordinate 245,227 downwards.
TTGGACCAATGCTAAAAACCAGTTAAACTGGTACTTCAATTGTGGGAAAATTGTCATTTTTAGGATTTCTTAAAGTGTCAGCAAATTTCAAAGTGGAAGAACAAAATATATGGATATGAATATTCCAATATGTAGCACGCACACTCCTTCTAAGTGTTGTTTCCGACACAGGACACGAGACTAGAATGGTAAAATTACACTAGTTTTGAAATTTCTAACCCCAAATACGTGTCCGATACGACATGTACACGGCATCCGACTATCCGAGTGAAGTATCCGTGCTAACCAAAATAGGTTATTTCTTTCGTTTTGAAAAAGTGATATAAAACAACAACTGTATTTATCATTCATGTACATACTAGATTACATACAAGCTAAGAAAGAACAAACGTTCACTTCTTATTTTTCACAAGTGCATATGCGCACTTACGCACGAAGGCTTTCATTTGTACAGTTTGGCTTCTTCATGTACGTACTTTAGTATAGTACAACATTAATTTACAAACATGATTTCACTTTGTTTTCGCTAATCTATTTTGTACTGTGTGATTCTCAAATGAGCTTGGCTAAAAACCTTCATATGAGAACTTTCCAAAGACAAACAAGTATAATTAATCTAACTAACATCCGATATGTAACATGCTACATTTAGTAGCATATCCATATTTTGCTTCTTGATGAATGATGATGAATTCGTGGTCGTCGTCTGTCGTTAGAACACTTAAATAAATCAAGATCGAATCTAATCAATGTTGGTTACCAACGTCTAGCACATCCAATGTGTTCATGATCTCAATGTCATTGAAGCAATCAAGGCCAAAATCTTGAATGCCGAAATCTTGACAATCAAGAAACCATGAGCAACCATCTTCCCAATTAATTGGCAAGTTGTTAGCAGCAGCACTAGTCTCTAAACCTTGATTACTGTCCGCATACGATGAGGGGAACTTCCATGGTGAAACGTCGTCGTTGTCGTCCCATAAACAGCTGATAAGTGCATCATCAATGCTAATGCTCTCAATTGCTTTCATATTATTAGTATGATCACCATTGCTTGAGCTATTTTCAGTAGAACCAGTGTTGATTATGTCCTCCGATAATATTGAACTAACAGTCCTCATGCTGCTAGCATTGTTATTGTTAGTAGTGTCTGATGATGATGATGACTGGACTTGATTGTTTAAGGAGTCAGCAGTGCTAACAACGGAATTATTGTTGTTATTGGAGGATGACGAAGATTGGTTTTGAACATTTTGGTTATGATCGTCATTTGTTTGTTTGTTTAAGGGCTCGTGGGTGACAGGATCAATACCCATCTTAATTAGTTTCTTCTTGATGTGGGTATTCCAATGATTTTTAATCTCATTGTCCGTCCTTCCCGGCAACCTTGCGGCAATTTTCGACCACCTGATTAGTACATAATCAACATCGTTAGATACTGGAAACTTATATTATATGCATCGGATGGATTTGTGACTAAAGAACTGATTAGTAACATTAAAAATATAGCTAGTGATATAAGTCAAAATGCTTTGAAAATAACACTCGATGTACCTAAGAATTGGATACGAAGAAACATCATCATTACAAGAAGGGAAGAGAGGGGGGACGTCAATTAAAGTATAACTCATGACTTTCACTTCATCTCATAATACTATTCGCAAGAAAGGTAAACGAAGTGTTTTGTGACAAGTAAAAGTCCAACAATAAACAGCCAAAAGCAAGTAAAACAGATTTAGGAAGGGAACTTTTTAAATATTAAATATCAATATGGATCTTTTAAAGTTTGCATACAATAGTCATAGTTTACAAATGATTTGCGAGAAACTGTTTAAAGTGTCGTAGTCATGCAAAAGATTTCTACCAAGAAACCAGTATCTTAAACTTAACATTTACTTTAGTACGCTAACTATTACCCGTAGCATAGTTTTTTTTTTTAAAACCAAGGGAACGATCATTAGATCAAGGTTTATTGGCATTACGTTTTGTTCGCTAACTAGCTACGCAAATAAACGATGTTGAAAACTATGACAAATGACTTATCGATTGTAATATATGTGATAGAGTGCTTTGCCAATTGACTATAGATGATGGACCTCGGATCTTCTGCTTATATGCAAATTAAAGAGATACTTGCGTACAACTATCGCGAACTATTCAATTTGATGTTCTAAAATTGAGAGCTAGGAATTAAAATGACAGGAGCTGATTGCTGATAACACCAACAAAAGCAAAAAATGACAGGAGATGAAACGAACTGGTGTAATTGATCTAGGCACAAACCTATTGCCAAGACGAGCATGGAGATCGATGACTAATTGCTCTTCAGCCTCGCTTAGTAGCCCTCTCTTCAAGTCTGGTCGCAGGTAATTGGTCCACCGAAGTCGACAACTCTTGCCGCAGCGCCGTAGGCCAGCGAGCTTTGGAACAGCCCTCCAACAACATTGGCCATTAGTGAGGATAAAATTGATGAGCTTCTTATCCTCCTCAGCGGTCCAGGGGCCTTTCTTCACCCCTAATTTATCGCAACAAGGCTGTCTGCCCATCAACAATACGGCGCGCAGTATTACCACTATCCACTAAATTTAACGCTAGTGTCTTTTGATTACAAAGCACAAATTTAGACAATGCAATCTGTAAAGGAGCAATGACATAATAAGTGATAAAAGTCCTGCACCAACCTTTATATAGAGTGCCAATCGGGTGACTAGAGTCCTCAGCTCAATCGATAGCTTGCTTTTTCCATTTCTACCAACATATTTATATTTTATTTATATTGGAGAAGTTTGGGACCTACGAATTGTGCTACATGAAAGCTGCTTAGGAACAACAATCTAACTTCTTCTGGTGTATTCAGTACTTTGACCCCACAAAATGGTGATAGATGGAGTGACCCAACTGAAGAGCTACATCTGAAGCATGTCCTGATTTCCTCTCAAGGCAACACAAGAAAAGTAAAACAAAAGCATATTTTTTTAATTAGATTATTTTTTAAAAAATTTCTTTAATTTCTCTGACATTTTTTTAGACTCTGACGAACCTTTTCCCTTACAACTTAAGTGCTTGACACATACACTGCTGTTGTCCCAAAAAAAAAGTGACACTGAGAATAGGGCTAAGTGCTACTCCGTAACACACTAACACATACTGTCGCATTTTCTCATTCACACCTTTTTAGCAAGTTACTCAAACATGCCATCAGCCCTTTCGTCACCCCCACGTTACATACTTACATGGCTGAATCTAGGAGTGGCGCTAAACCATGGTTAGTTTGTGTATGTAATCGACCATCATTTTCATCATAACATCTTATCTTCTCTGAGAATGTTCAGGCACTTGTTTACTTCAAGACCATTTTCTGTAAAGCTCTGTTACATGAGCATCTCTTCCCGCCCGTAAATATGGCAACAATAATAAGTTCTTCAGCCATTAATTAGTCCATAACCATCAAATTACCCAAAAGTATCGTGACGATTTTATTGTTGAACCGTAAAATCGATGTCATATAAACTGGTATAACGACTTAACGAGGTCATTCTCGAATATTTTAGGGTCTCATTTGACATTTATAAAACACCACAGTTAATATTGAAGTGACCTTGTTCCATCGATATTATATTAGGACCTGATCACATAATTTTTTTGTTTTATAAAAGATTTTGTGTATCAAATTATGCATTCTTTGACACTAGACCGCGGTAACGCTTATAGAAACGCTTATAGAAGTATGAAATGTAGAATATATGTTAGTTTTTTTTTTTTGCAAAAAAGTACAATGTATGTTGACCATAGTAAATTTTAGATTGTGACTATTGTATTCTCACATTCAAGATACCTTTTGATATATTGAAAGTTAAAATTAGAAAAGTTTGATATTTATGTAGCAGTAGAAAATTATACAAAAATTTACTCATTTATCTAACATTAACACGCTTATTTAGCAATTACCTCCATAATATGACCAAACAAATTAAAGCTGATGAATAGAAGCTATGGATTATCTTAGAATCTACCTTAAATTGTAGTGTTGTGGGCTGCCAGCATACCGCTTTACTACAGTGGGGCTTTGGTGTCCTATAACCGTGTCACATCTTGTGTGTCACTTCAATCCAAACCGTTCGTGATTTGTTAAGGCATTTAAAATAAATTACATTAAGAAATTATGTGTGGTTGAGATTGATTGGCACACAAGATGGGACAAGGTTATGGGACACCAAATCTACTATGGCTTTACTATAACTTTACTATGACTGCCAAAAGTGAAAATAGTTTTGGTTGCCAATTTTCGAAAGAACTTACACTCAACTTATGAAAATTTCAAACACACTAAACATAAAAAGTACTTTCACAAGCATCCTTGGAAAACAAAAATGCATCTTTTATAAAGGGAAAATGAGCTTCTCATCATTAATTTAACTCCAAACGGTATCTACAATCAATATAGATATTAACAAGATTCAAATTAAAAGAGTTACACATTCGACAACAAAGACTATTTGGTAGAAACAATAGGCTTTCAAATTATTTCTTTTCATCGTGGTCTACAATTTATCAACTCTAAGTCAATCTTAAACATGCACATTGGCCATTATACTATAGAAGATTTGTGCTAAACTTAAAGTGTTTAAGGGGCATAAAAATAAAAAAAGTGGGCATGTACTCTCTGATTTTTAAATTTTTTAAATTTTTTTAAAAATGGTGGATACTCGGCCCTAATCCTATCGTCGAAACACCAACTCGAATCCACTTTTCCCCTCATATATGTGAACACATGTTCTCCTACATGTCATGACGAATAAGAATGTCTGTAATCACAAATATTAGAAAGTGTCGTCATGAATACTTTGTTACCAACTAAACAACCCTGATCACAGACCAATAAACAACCCTGATCATGAATCCACTTCCCCCCTCATATATGTGAACACAGGTTCTCCTACCTGTCATGACGAATAAGAATATCTGTAATCACAAATATTAGAAAGTGTCGTCATGAATACTTTGTCACCAACTAAATAACCCTGATCACAGACCATCAAATTCGTCACTATAAATACTGGTTGAGAGTATATGCCCACTTTTTTATTCTTGTGCCCTCTAAACACGTCAAGCTAAGGATATCCTTGAAAAGTTTCCATTTTAATTCACTTCAATAATTTTCATTTTAATTCAATTTAGTCATCTTAAACCAATTTACGATCTAGTTCAATTCAATGTGTATATATCGAGCCCTTTAAAACACTGGTCTCGCGGTCTCACCCTCACAAAACTGAAGATTCCCCGCACGGCCTTAGCCGCCTTACCCCTAATGCCACAACGAGCAATGCTTCATGTATAAGCCTTATACATGAAAAAATGTATAAGGCTGGGCCCCCCACAAAAAAGTAATGTAAAATATTGATAGTGGGGAGTGGGGCCCGCGCACTATCTGATTTCTTTAATCCCAAAATTTAAAAAAAAAAATTTTTTTTTTTCAAATCAGGACCATAAACACATGAAATTTCGTCCTTTTTCGAGTTGTATATTTATATAACTCAATTGTATGTTCTTATATTAGAGTTGCATACTAATGTATCCGAGTTGTATGTTTTTGCATGCACTTTGCTCAGACTCCATTCTCTCTCCACCCCATTATGTGTTTTTGAGTTGCATATTTGTATGTTGTAGTTGCATATTTGTACATCTAAGTTGCATATTTTTGTATTATAGTTTTATATTTTTGTGTATGAGTTGCATATATTTTGAAAAGTTTCTCCTACTCCATTCTCTCTCTCCTCCCCCAAAGTTTCATTTGAATGCAAAAGTTGTATGTTTTTATAGTGGAGTTGTATATTGTTTTATTAGAGTTGTATATTCATTTCACACAGTTGTATGTTTGTAAAAACAAAATAAAAATCTATCCATTTTGGATGGAGTTTGCTGACTCACTCCCCACTAACAATTACTTATACTACTTTATATTAGGGCCAGCCTTATACTTTTAAGAATTTATAAGGCTTATATATGAATCATTGCTCTGCCACAACGCATGCGTGTATAGGTTTGAAATAAATTAACCAATGGATCAGTTTGATAAGATTCACACTTTTCGCTCTTTGGCCACACATTCTTCATTGGTGTCCAACATTGGAAAAAATATGCCACGCGGGAGCTACCCAATTTTGCCACTTGTTCACGGTATTAGATTTTCTAATGGTTCATTAAAAAATGAAGCATTTTGATTCATTTATATATTTATTTATAGGTGGATCTATTTATAGTCAATTACAACTTTGAGGGGCGTGTTGTTTAGAGACGAACTTTACTAAATTGAATTGAACTAAATCAATTGTCAAAATCCTATCAATGATTTTTGTTTACGAAACTATATGATTATACTTTTTTAATGATATACTAAGAAATATGAATGAAGATCGGTATCAAAAAAATTTACGATCGCAAGTTACGAATTGAGTTGCGAAAAACTGAACAACCAAACCTAATTTAAATTGTAAAGAATATGCCCTAAATAATATATGCATAAACAATTCACATAGGCAATTTATAAGTAATGTGGGACATTCTATTATAACAACGACACAAGTCTATTTGGGTATTGTTAATATATATAAGGTATGGCATTTTTAGGACCTGTTTATGACTACTAATTATGTGGTTTTTTTTATTGTGTGTAAGAGAGACATTAAGGTTAGTCATAATTGAGATCAAACTTTAAGGATTAAAGATGTGCTTTATATCACTTGATTAGTTTTAAGCATGAAATTAAATGTAGGCAAATGACAAAATCGGACCAGAAAACAGAAGAACAAAAAAAAAAATTAGAGCAGCCATAATGTACTTCGTAAGAAAAGGTTATCCTGACTTTTAAATTTTTGGAAAAAGATCAAACTAACCCCAAAATCGCAGTTTCGACTTGGATCGCTGAACTTAGTACACCTATTATTAACGTGGAACTTCGTCCTATCGGTTCCCATATTTGGTAGACTTCCTTGATTCAGCACCCACATTTCGTCAAGTCTTCTGTACGTGTCTACATGATGCCGCGTTATTTCAAACCACTTACTAACTTGTCAGTTTTTCTACTAATTTACTATGTACAGAATTTTCTCAAGCAGAGAGTCAAACATATATGCATGGTTGGCAAATGGTAACCAATGACTTGAATAATCTTCTTGATAAATTTCTTATTATGTCTATTATATTGCTCTTAATGAGTGTTAAAATTCCTTTTTAAGCTTACAAGATATAGTTAAAAAGTCAATTGTCCGTAATCTAGCTAATTGAGTTTGCCCCATGGTAAAAAGATGCCATTGACCCAAGTTTAATCAGCGAATAAGGATTAAATTTGAGTCAACGTGGAAACCCGAAATAAAAAAGTGACTATATGCGAGGTAAACCACTGATTAGAGTAACTAGGTCCTAGTGACAAACGTAGGTACATAACTGGATACTGTATATTGCTTGCAAGACGAACTTTATAAGTTAGTTACTCTCTGAAGGAATGTCTTGGTAACTCCAAAGGCTGGAGTTCAATTTATCTGTTTACACGTAGAATAAATGAAATTGTCCAAATTAAAGTAAATTATATCAGTTTATTCACTTCTAACTTTACAAGTTTCAAGTATCAAGCGTATATACCTCATACTTTCTTCATAAGGAAAAACAAACGACAGGGATGCTCTGGCTCAACTTGCCAATTGAGCTAGCGTACTTAATTTCATTGAGTAAAGCATAATGCGTGTCATTACCTTAAACCATGTAACAACACTTGGCATATGCTCATAATCTCGCACATTGACAACGATAACAAACCTATTGGCACTTTTTGAGACAATTAAGAGTATTACAAGATGTTTAATCACTAGTTAATTCACCAATAAGTTGCTATAGTACTGTATCTTGCAACAGGTGCATAGAGGATAAGCCACTAGCTGTTTTTAAAAGATCGAAAAACCTATTCACTTTCGTGAAAATATAATGATCTCTAGTTTTATAGAAAATGCCATAGATCGATATACTCACAAAGGTGTATAATAATATTGAGTTGAATTATGTTCTACCATCAGCTATTATAAAACACAATTAGGAACGGAAGGATACTATATATAGTGCTTGAATTATGTATGGTCTTACACTCTTACAATTGTGAGTTTATTTGGTTCTTTCCTTCTATGCCTTTTCTTAAGTTATTATACAACAAAGAAATATCCGAGCAGAAGTTTAATTATCTGTCACTGCGCATAGAAAAGTTATCTACACCGTACTTATCTTAGCTAGTTTTACGATGCAAGATATGAAGACATTAATCTTCATTTCTTTTTCTGTAAATAAAAAAAAAACAATGTTTTCATATAATAAAAAAAATATATGAAGGTGCCATTGCTTGGAAGATTGGTCCTGTCTGGTAAAACCTCGGCCATTGCCACAGTTGCATCAGTTACAAGCATAAAATCCCCACAATCGACCTTAACCTGCGGAATGTATGTATGTACGTTCACATTTCGCAATTACTTGTACGCAGTACACAGGAATGTCACTTCTGTCGTTCTGTAGTCTACATTTTTACAACATATCTGCCTAACTTATTCTTTGCACGCTCTTAAAGATATCACTAAATTCAAAATACGACGTCCGTTGATAGTTCCACTTATACTCGTTCTGAAGCGACCAAAATATCACCGTGCATAACATGGCATATGTGAAGAGTGTCATGAACAGACATGTATAGCCTCCTGATTTCCATTTTCGCCAAACTTTAATTCAACCTAACTTAATATTCATTATATCATAAATCAAATAAGAATACATTGGAAACAAATTATTTTAGTCAATATAGCTATCTACTATGTTTAATCAATTAGTAAATTTACAAATTACTTTCTAAACTTCATCATATTAATATTAGAGTATTGGGTTAGTTGTGAAAAATGACCATGTTCAGAAGTTGATCATGGCTTTGATGTGTATTAGCTGCAATGAAGGGAAGACATATAGGGGAGGATATAAGGTGAGAAATGAGAAGATTAGATAGATGGTTTGAATAATGCCTCTTGATGAGAAGATGTGAGCATGACCTATTTGGTTTGGGTATGGGAAGAAAAGGCCTATTGGTACCTTTGTGGAAAGTATAGAAGGTTGAACGAGTGAAGAAATAGAAGAGGCTTAGAGGGAGAACTTTCGTCAAATACAAATAAATGTGATAAAGCTAGATATGTACGACTCTACTTGGCTTAGCCGAAGGAATGGTTAGTCATACACTCATACAAGGACGCGGAGAGAAATAGTTTTAAAAAGTAGAAGTGAAAAAAGTTTTGTCACTGAAACCAGAACTAGTTATGAGTTAATTCAATTGATTTTTTTAATGGAAATATAATTTCTTTTTACAATTTTTTTGACAGATAAACGCATCCAGATCCTTTGTTGTTGCAACTAGCAAGGGAAAAAGGAAAATTCTGAAATCAATATCAGTTTTTTTGTTGTTTTTTTGATGGAACGTAGTACATTTTACATATGTACTCCTAATCTCCTATACACCATACTAATGTCATGTACTCGTAGGTGTGAGACAAAAGCAAACCATGTCACCACTCCGACACGTGACATCTGGCTACATGAGTAGCTCCGTGTCCTTCGGATATGGTATAAAGTGAGTGAAAGAGCAAAGTTGCGAAATCATGGCTTTTTCCACCCATTCACTTAAAGACCAAGCTCATAATGTGTGTGGACTGATGCAAGTCTTGCAACTAATCATGATTACCAAGTGTTTAGGTTAGGAGGGATTAAAGAGATAGGAGTACTCATCTCCAAATAATAAAAACTCACTGATAATAGAACTATAGAAAAGATTGATTAATGACCCATTAAACAATTTTTTCTAGAAATTAAAAAGTAAGTGAAGTAACAAGGGATAATGGCACTGTCAGGCTTAGGATCTGTTCGGCAAACTTAGTTGTAGCTGAAGCTGAAGTTTATTAGGTAGTTGAAGCTGTTTAGTTAGCTTAAGCTGAAGCTTAATAGAGAATCTAATTAGGGTGTTCGGATGAAGTAGATGAACCTGAAGCTGATTAATGTAAAATGACATAAAAGGACAATTGTAATTGTTAATTATAAAGGATAATATTTTCAGTAGAGGTAATATTGGAAAGTAGAAACCTTATGGCTAGGAGATTATTCGATAAGCTTGTTTATACAGCTTACCAAATAAGCTAGCTTATTTGATAAGCTGTCTCCATAAGCTGACAAAACTATAAGCTGACAAAACGAACACAGCTTATTTGTAAAAGTTAAGTTTATCTAATAAGGTGAGCTTAAGATTATTGAATAAGCTGACAATAAGCTGCGAAACGAACAGGGCCTTAACAGTAAAGTTGCAGATTGTCTTTTAATCTTATTTACATTTTATTCCTTAATCAAGCTGGATCGCCTCTGGCAATACCCAATGCTTCAAGCTGGACTACAATGACCCCAAGGCCCAAACCACCACTGGACTAGTCGCCCATATTTAGAGGCGGCACAAAGTAAGCAGCTAGAGGAATAAGGGCAGCTGAAGGCTGCAGCAAAGCATGTGTAAACACTGTATAGCTTATGAATGCCCTCAAAGATAAGAAATCAAATGATGAGTCCAAAAAGCATCATTTACTTCGCAAAGGAAATGCAATACTCAAACAGACTCAAACTGACTGAACTACAGTATATTTAACGAGTTGAAATCTTTACAGACTTCCCAAAAAGAGGGCCAACTTCACTCTGTGATGAAATTGAAAAACACCTAGATCAGAACATTCACCTAGCTCCACCAATGTATCTCCAATTTACACGAAAGCTACATTCACTTAGCTCCACCAAAGTTGTTCATCATCTTGGCTATAATGGGAGCAACCTTGGGATTTGCTTGATGCTTGGCCAGGTTTGCAGGATTCTTCATCACTGCAAGTACAAATAATGTTCAAAACATGTTGCTCATGTCTCAGTTATTCATAAGAAACGTGTTGCCAAACAATCTATTCGAGCAAAGGATGTGACATATATCAATCACGAAGACAATGAAAAGCATAAGGAATCTGCACAACCCACTAGCCTATGTCACAGACACTGGCACATTCAGGAATCCCAACAAGATAGTGAAAATAATCACTGGAATGAGAACTGGCTAGTGCCAATGTGTCATTGAAGTGCAAGTGCAACGCTATCTAAAACTCAACAGTTCGTATAATCGTATCCTGTTTGACATTTCAGTCAAAGGCTATGGCCTTTTCAGCTTCAACAAGTAAAAACATCTCTTTCTAATAAAACTTGGGCAATTTGGGCTAAAGTCCCCCTTGATACCAAAAAAAATAAAACTTGGGCAATTTGGGCAATACTAAAATGCTTCTAGATTCAGAACTACTCATTTGGGAACACTAGATGAGCGTGCTTGTAAACGTGTAAGAAAGTAGAGAGGCACACTTTCTTCGGAGCTAGTTCTCACCGCTGGATGTAAAACTCCGTAGTAACATTGTAAAAAAGTAAATGGCAATATTTGTTTTGATCAGCAATACAGGTCAGTGATTGTACTAAATCTAAACTTAAGCTCCACCTACCCCATGCAACGAAGTATACACATGATTCTAAAACCACATCCCATTGATTTTGCCCACTTGCCTTTTAAGTAGGATGCAGCCGACTCCAGCTAAAAATATCAAATGAGTTAAGCAAAAAGCATATCACCTAATACCACACCGAGAGCACTCTTACAAATTTTTCGTCTGTAAAAGGAATCAAGGGTTGAGGAATGGAACACCAAGTTCGTTGATGTCATGCATCAAACGATGCCCTACAAGCCCTTTTGTTGTCCAAAAATGAATGAACTGTATACCAAACTCGAATTGGCAGTAATCTTGCTTTTAGTATATTTTTGTAAAGACTCAATGCTAACTTTAGGTGTTTAAACCCTCAATGTTCACGATATCCTACTTATATAATGCAGCAATACATATTCTCATGATTCCTCACCACTACCATTAAGGGGTAATTAAAAAAAGAGACAATTACACAAACATAGGAATCTACTAGTTTTTGTTAGACAAACGCGTAAAAGCTGAAGTGGCGTCATGCATTCATGCAGAATTTAAAAAATAGAAGACAAGCCAGATTGCAGCAAACAACACAAGGAAAGGAGAGCAACTGTACTAACCATCCTGAAGAGCAGCCATGACCTCGGGATCCTTGAAGGCTGACATCAACTCTGGATCCTGAACCAAGAATACAAAAGTTTTAAGTGAGACACTAACACAGATATCTAAGCACGACCTGAACCTCGCGCAATGACAGGGCATGAGAACATACTGAGAAATAAGACACCTGCAACTTACATTCAATATTTTGCTGAAATCAACATTTCCTGGCATGCCTCCAGGCATACCCCCAGCGGCCCCAGGCATACCACCAGGCATACTTCCAGGAAAACCTCCAGGCATCCCCCCTGAAAAACCTCCAGGCATTCCACCAGGGAATCCACCAGGCATGCCACCTGGAAATCCACCAGGCATGCCACCAGGGAATCCACCAGGCATGCCGCCAGGGAATCCACCGGGCATACCTCCAGCTCCAGGTCCTCTGCTAGAAGATGACTGTTCCTCCTTTTTAGCCTTCTCATACGCAGCCTGTAGTTCAACATTTATATGTAAACGAAAGGGAAGCACAACTGCACAAACCATTAATAGATTATACGCGACGTCCAGTGTATTAACCTGAGCTTCAGCTTTTCTGCGCTGTCTCTCCTTCTGAATCCTCCTTTCTTCCCTTTCTTTACGCAGCCTATCATACTTCCTCCTATGCTCCTCAATTCTGTGAGCATTCGGTTCAACCTGGTTCAAAAAGGTATTCATGATAGTGAGATATACCTAAATTTACCTCTTGTTTTATAAAAGGAAATGTGTAACTGGGTGAAGATAAAGGAAATATGTAACTGGGTGCAGATTCTTCACTATGGGGAAGGGGGGAGAAGAATATAATCACAACGGATTATTAACAGTCCAGATACAAGGAATAAAGCCACAGAGTACTGGTTACTCGTTGACCTGACTTGTATGTTATGAACTCAAAAGTCAAGCAACTGCATCAGAAGTGCACACTTAACTGAGTCTACACAAAGTAATTACAATTTAATCACCCAAATCTTTAACAGATACAGCCCTTCACTAGTTTTTAACAAAGTGACTTAAAACCCCCACATTTAAACATTAAGAGAAGTTGCAAAGCGTGGCATATTCAAACAAAATCTACTGTCTCTGACTTTACTTTAACCAGTTAAACCTCAACAATTTTAGGTTTGTAGCATTGAAATCTTCTACTTGATAAGGTAAAAGCCATAAAAGCTTAACAGATACGCTATCGGCAAGGAAATACCACACAAAGATGAAAACTTGCCTCCACAGCCAGAAAAATTTGATCCAGTGTACTTTTTAAACACAATTGGGATGGAAAATCACCTTTTTCAGGACTGCATTGATTTCCTCATCATAATCAAGTGTTGAAGCCACATGAAGATCCTTGGCTGCATCTCCCCATTGTCCCAGCATTGCTCTTGCAATGCCACGAGATTTGTATCCTTTTGCAGAATCAGGATTAATCTACACAAGCGATATACAAAAAATCAGGAAACTCACTTCTAGATGCAGTACTTTCATTCAAACTAGAACTCAAATCAACAAATACGCAGACTACATGTCCCGCCAAAATCTTTCACTATGGACAACACTTAGTTTAACGGACAACATTCTAACGTCACCTCACTCAATCAGACAATCACTACTTTCCATAAAGCACATCCCAACACATAACATATACACGAATGGATCAGAAATTCTACATCGCATTGATGTTGCAAAGAAACTATCTGTCGTTTTCACTGCCACTAATAACACTACAAATGATGATCTTCCTCAACACAACCAAAAGATTCCAAATACAAATGAGGATAAAGCAATAAATCAAGTTTTTCTTTTACCTCCAAGGCAGCACTGGCATCCCTGATAGCAGCATTGGGTTTCTTCATCTTGATATAAACAGTAGCTACATCACAATCATTCACAAATCGTCAATTAACATCATTACATCAACCATCCAATACTATAATCATTAAATATTACACCAAGTATATTACATCATATTACCTCTAGTTGCATACATTATTGCCGAAGTCGGATTAAGCATGACCGCCTCCGTCAACTTCTCAATCGCCTCCTCCAACTTACCTGATCAACCAAAACCACTCATTTCATTAACTATCAAACAACATTCTCATAGCATAAAAGTGATAAAACAAATCAATTACTACTACAAGTAATAATACCTTCAGAAATAGCTTCCATAGCTTGGATTTTAGCCTCTTGTGACGCCTCTCGGTTCTCATCAGTCACCTCCACTGAAGAATCACCCATCTGTATAATACAGCACATCATATTATACCACATGATTCAATATACCCACAAAACAATCAAAAAACACGCACATTTTATTTTCACTTTCAAAATTTCCCACATAAAAATAAAGGATTTAATAAAACCACAAAACCACATTTATCTTCACAAGTAAAAAAGAACCACATCAACAAAAAAACAAAGAATCACAACAAGCCCACATTTCTTTTCACAAATAAAAAAAACCCACATCAAAAAAAAAACCCATTAATCAACAAACCCACAAAAACCCACGAATATTTTCATTTTTAAGAAAATACCCACATCAAAATAAACAAAAATTAACCCATGATTCAACAAACCCACATAAATTTTTATTTTTAAAAAATACCCACATCAAGAAAAAACACCTAAATCAATAAACCCACAAAAACCTACATTTATTTTAACAAACAAAAAATACCCACATGAAGAAAAACAAGAAATAACACATGATTCAACAAACTAACAAAAACCCACATTTATTGTCAAAAACCAAAAATACCCAGATGAAATAAAAAAGGAAAAAGAAAAGAGCTACCTTTTGAGGAGGGTCATTATCAGGCTCAACAACATCACCATCTAACTCAATATCAGATTCAACAATCTCATCCTCTTCTACTTCCTCTTCTTCCACTTCTTGCTGTTGTTGTATTGGTACGTCTTCGTCGTCTTCGTCACTGTCATCATTTTCCACAACGCTCTCCTGAGATAATAATAAACAAAAAAAAGAAAAAAACATTTAGAAACAACACACACAAAATAAAAAAGAAAAAAGGGAAATGGTTTTTGTTTAGAAGTACCGGGAGAGTGGCGCCGAGGGAGAGGAGGTATTGACGGAAGAAGGAGAGAGAAGGGTGAGAGAGTGTGGATGGGTCTGACTTGCATTGTTCTATGAATTCTTTTAGCTCTCTTAACTTTGCTGCGTCCATTTATTTTCTTTTTTTTATTTGTTTTGCGTTTTTGGGATTGGGGAGGAAGAGAGAGAATGGACTCTTGTTGAGGAAGGAAGGGAAGTAACTTAACTAGGGAAGTGAAGATGTACGAGAGAGTAGTATGTCTAATGACTGAGAGAGTAGTAACCTTCTATCGCCTAAACAAAACTAATAGGAATGGATAGACTCG
>ONZK01001685.1:213471-229333 GCA_900322385.1 Pharnaceum exiguum | reverse complement strand
CATTATTTACCTTCTCTTTTTTTTTTTTTAAAGAATACTCATATTGGTGATTTTTTTCTTTTTTAACAAGTAATGTATTCAATTTAAAATATTTTTTGATAGAGTTTATAATAATAATAATAATAATAATAATAATAATAATAATAAGAGTTATTTTAGGGGATGAAAGTTGTCACCAAATACTGATTATTTTGGAAAATGAGCTCTAATAAATAAACTCCAAAATGTGACATGCCAAAGTGCCAAACAATTATGTTTTGTTTATTGGCTTGTGATGTTAACCAAACCGTATTTGGAAAAACTAAGGTGCTGTTTGGGATCGTTGCGAGTTGCCAGTTTTCAGTTTTTTTTCGAAACTAAAAACTAGTTTTTGGAAACTAAAAAAAGTGGTTTTCAAATTTATGTTGTCAGTTTTGAAATTCATAAGTAGATCTATCAGGTCTAATATTTTACTTTTAAAAATAATCTTATTATCACCAAGTTGAAAATATTTGAAAACTAAAAACAGAAAACTTACAATGATCCCGAACATGGCCTAAACTAGTAAAAATGAGTTGTGTTGCAAATATAATTTAACACTTAAATAGAAAATTTGAATTGAACTGAGTGTGGTTGAAAAAAAAAGAAGTAAAATGAAACATAAATGATTTAAGCTGAACAAAATAAAACTTCAATAAAACTTTGTTATGTTGGACGTGTCAGTTTTTTTTTTCTTTTTGATCACATGATCATAGTGTTTTCTCATTTCATTTTCAAAATTTGATGTTTATACACATAGGTCTTGTTTGGGAGATAGCCGTTAGCGGTTAGCAGTTAGTATTAGCAGTTAGCAGTTTTGACTAGTAGTTAGCAAGTATAAGCTATTTGGTATATTTACAATTAGTATTTAACAAACTGTTAAATACTAAAGAAAATCACAATACTCTCCAAAATGCTGTTAAGAAGAACATTTGTAAATTTTCAAAGTTGTACAAATGTCGTTTGTATTCATTCTGAACTTGTTAATTGAATCAGGACAAAGCTCAATGACCTAGTTAGTTTTTGGTGAACTTGAGGTTCCAATAACATTGGTCTTTTGGCAATTGGCAAGGCCAAAGTTGCTGTTATTGAGCTGAGCTTCACGTCATCTTGGTCAAGGAAATTTTCAAGTCACCGCCACTGCGTCACACTGAACACCTGTGGTTGTTTTAGGCTATCCACATTCCACAAGGCGGTGTCCTATAATTGAAGAACATATAGTTTTCACATCTCTCGCTACACCTCTCTGCCAAGTGCTACCAACAAGAAGCAAAGGATGGCACAAAGAAGCCCCATCATCATGCCTACAGGCAGCATCGAGGCACTAGGATTTTGGACAGTGAGTTAGGCTGGTTCTACATTGGTACTACCATCAGGCGTCAACCTGCAGGGGTTCATGTTTAGGGCAGCTAGCTAGACCTAGCAGATGGTTAACAGAGGCTAAAGCAGGGATATCAAACATGTAACCTAACATTCAGCTCAAAGCATATCCTATAAACAGAGTCTGAGAGACACTAACACCAATCTGGTTCTTACTTTCAATGGTCAGCTGAAAGTGCATAAGTGAACTGAGACTGCTAACTACATAAAACATATCCATCCTTGTTGATAGCCAGAAAGCAAACTCGAAACAAACAAAATAACGAGTGTCAATTGACATACATCTGACTGTGGAACTGTGACCTCAACCTGAGATCAGCCTGCATACACTCATATAAACCGTCTCAAATGTCATAATCAAATCTGTACTCAGCTTCTATGAACATTATTCAACTACCAGAACAAGACTAATAAAACATCAGATATGCGCTAAACAAAAGCAAGCCAGCAACTAATCCAGTCCCTTTGATCTTCTCAGCAGCGTTTTTCTTTCCTCCGGCTGTAGTAGCAGATCCAGATTCACTCCCAGACCCGCTTCCAGCTGCAGTTATGAATCGAGCAATATTAAAACATTCGTTAGTCAGCTGAAACGCTTGCGGCTTATCTCAAGTAGGATCAATTTCACGCATATTGAAAAATTGAAGTTGAGCAGATTACACAAGATACAAATGTTATGAGGGCACAAAAAGGCTACAGAAATTCTTATGAGAGATTCCTGCACCGAGACTTCCTTCCAAAAATTGGTTGATCAGAAAGCTAACATTACATATTGTACTATTAGGATGTACCAATACCAAATCCTCTAAAAGCCACGAAAGGCTACATATTGCCACCAATATCAAATCATTCAAAACATATTCTGTTAGGTGACATGATAATTAGCCCCCAACCCCACACACTTATGTAGCGTCAAAATTAGCTCACAGGATATAATACTGTTCAGATTGCACTCATTGCACTATCTCACATTCTCACCACCAAGTCAAGCTAATTTCACATCAACTTTAATAATGAACTAAAGATGGCAAAAGAAAGGACACAAAAACAGTACCTGGAGGGGTAGTAGATGCACCTGTTGAAGGAGGGGATGAGGCTGTACCTATAAAGAAAAGGAAGCATAAAAACATAAAACAAAATTTTCAAATGACCTTCCAAACAACCACAAATCGGCTGCATAATCAATTAATCAGTAAGGACATCTAAAGGTGTGTTTGTGTTTTGTTCATCTGTCTAAACAGAAATTGAATCGAAGTATATTGAATGAACTCAATGCAGTTAAAATTATATCTAAAACTGGACTGAAGCGAAAAAAACTAAACTTTAACCATAAAGATGAACAAAACGCACCCTAACTTAGCTTAATCAATTCAGTTTCCTGAAATGTGTACAATACTATGCTAGTATATGCTACTACTCCCTCTGTTTCTGAAAGTTCTTCCACTTTTTCATTTTTGTTTGTCTCAAAAGTTCTTACACTTTTTTCATATATAGCATGATATTATTGGCTAAAATGACTCTTTTACCCCTTGTACTTCAGCCAAATTACCCTACACTCATTCTCACTCACCCACTTGTTGAGGGTAAATTAGTATTTTTCTAACTTTCTTAGGATGCGTGCACTCCTCTAAAGTGGAAGAACTAGAACTTTTAGAAACGGAGGGAGTAGTACATTACTATATTTCTTTCATCTGAGCCCAAATAATTTAGGAACTAAGGCTATCTTGCTATCTTGTCGTTGTACACACTCAAATTATAGGAGCAAATCATAAATTAGACAATCATAGTTCATAGACATCGATAATTTCCCATTTTAAGAGTTCCAGAATATCCCATTTTGATCAATAGTAGCTGATCATATGACATAAATACATAAAATTTCACAAGGGTCTGAAGATTATAATAGCAACAAACCTTCCGTCTCAAATTAATTGTTATAATATATCGTGGCTAATGTAGTAACGTGACAACTAATTGGAGACGAATAAAATACTAACAATTTAAAAAGAAAAGTGGGTAGATTAGTACTAGTACCTTTGCAAAGGGCTGTAGGATCAGTAGAGCCAATATCAATCTTACAACGTTTAGGCAAGGCAAGTGCATTAGTAAGATTAATATTAACAGCTTGTAACAAAGCAGGGTTATTGTAAATGCCACAAATGCAGTCTCTTTCCTTTGTGATCACTTCTTTCAACGGGTCACAACACTGCGACGTTGGGGGCGTCTTTGTGTCGTTAAGTGCACCGTAACACTGAGCCATTTTCGTCGCGCATGTTGGTATTCCCCCACTTGTTGGTGCTGCTGCTGCCGTTAGTGTCACTACCGTTGTCAACGCTAGTAGCATCACCCACACGCTTTGATGGGCTTGCATTTTCTTTTTTGTTTGGGGTATTTTCTGAATATGTTGTGTTGGGTTGGTTTTGCAGTGGGTTAGTGTGTTTTTTTGTTTGTGCATAAGGACATAAGGTGGACGGGTTTTAAGGACGGTGCGCTTTGAGTTGGGGTAGGTGGGAGAGGGGCCCGATTTTGGCAAATGTGGAATGATTTTTTGTTTCCTTTTTGTGATTATTGTGAATTCTCTTTTCCCCTGTTCGGTAAAATTAGGTATTGAGCTTGCGGTTATAATTTTGGATTTAGCTATTGGACTATTGCCATCAAAAAAAAAAAAACTATTGGACTATTGGAGTACTAGTTGGTAAGGCTGGCCATTGAGCTGCATTGGTTCGAAATGACTCGATTTAATTCGGGTTAAAGTCGTTAAAAGTTAGCTCCTTCAATGAGTCAGACCGGTCAAAGCCGAGTCGTAATAGGATGAGATGACTTTGAGTTACGGTGGGTAGCTCGGTGAAAGTCTTTTGTAGCATTCAAAGTCGGTCTAATTCTGTAAAAGTCGGCATAAGTCGGTCTAAAAGGATAATCCGGTCCAATGTTGCAACTTTGCCATGATTTTTCGCTCAAATTTGATCAATGTCGGTCAAAATTCGGTTGATAATTCGGTCAAAGTCAGTTCAATTCGAGTCATATAATGTGAGCTGAGCACGAGCTAAGTTTACTTCAAGTTAGCTTGATCCTTAGTCAGCTCGAAGTCGACTCGTGGCCAGCTCTACTAGTTGGATGTTACCTCTGATATAATTGTAGAGAAGAAGTATCTATTTGACTAGCTTATAATCAATCTAGAAATATTTTCAAAAGCTACCACATACCCCCAAAAACTACCTTAAGTAACTTTTTCGATACATTAGCTCACAAGCTAACCACGTCCCCAAATGCTTCATTATCAAATGCTTAAAATGTACTAAAAGCTAATTGCCGAACATAGCCAAAATTGCTAGCACTTTCTAATTTTTGGGAGGTTTCATAGTTTATTTAACTATGCTGTGATTTGCTGTGAGTGAACATATTTTCCTAATAAATTTTATCGCATTTTCACTCACCTCTTCTATAATCTTGTATGTAAAGCAAATTTAGTGATAATATAAGCATTTCACGACTATAACTTAGTTGCATTGCTCTGGAAACAGTCTCCTAATTTTGCAAATTGGGGTAAGGCTGCTTACATCAGGATCTCTCATTACCACATCTGAGATGTTGTTGTTGCTGTTGTAAGTCTTGTAACATAGTTGCATAGCACATTTTATCGCTTTAGCGCTTCACGACAATCTCAAACTCATCCTTTATCATAATACAACGGATTTTTACAAGAGTATGAGTATGATGCTCACTTCATCAGGTCAGTTTATAAGTTTTATTCACAGCTTAACTACCGGTACCATTTACGGAGTAAACTTCATATAAGACCGGTGCCGTACATGACACAATGGAGTTCAATCGCCGGATGGGCCGAAGCTGAAAGTGAGATTGAAGTTGGATTTCTTTTGTCTATGGTATACAGTATAGACCCAAGTCATACATTACCACATTATGAAGTTGTTAATATTTCAAGTCTTCCCTTATGGGCCAAAACTTTGTAAGTGAGATTGCACTTTGCAGACCCAAGTCACCCAACAATTGGAAATTTTATGTAGGTTGATTATTCTGGTCCAGCATGTACTTGACTCTAACTTGAGTCAGACTGCTAGAGTGTATCTATATTGATGATTAGACCCGTCACACAAGAATTGAATTAATTCGTAGTTGCTAATACAGAGAACTAGAGAAGTAAATCAAATGATAAATCGATAATCCATCATTTAAATTGAACGATATGATATAAAATATATAAGGTGTCCAATGGATCACCTGTTACATATAGTGTTAAATTTCACAATAGTAGGAAATGCCTCCAAAAATACACAATAGGAATTAATAGAAATAAAAATCCTTGTAGCAATTAAATCGCATTAACTCATAGAAACACAATTGACGGATTAGTGGAGATGAAGAGCTTCTTAGTAAGACACCAAAGTTGCCCACACGATGAAGGAGCCCAAGACAGATCCAATTGAGGCGATCTTGGTTGCTGCGCTGCCTACACTTGGACCTACACAAATGTCTAACTTTGTTAGTACTCGTATACCACAACTCGCAGAAAACAATGTCATTCATGCAAGTCTACAATTTTTTTTCTGTTGGCTCTAATATTTGCCTACGTAGTCAGTCTAACGCATAGTTTTTATCATGTCATAAAAAGAAGAAGCTTGGAGAGAAATTAGAAAAGAAAAGGACCTGGAGCTGGTGCTGGGGCAGGGGACATAGAGTGATGACCGTGGTGTGAGCCATGCTTCTTCTTAGTTGCTGGGGCTTTGGTTGGAGCCTCTGGAGTCATTGGTGAAGATGGAGATGGAGCCCCTGGAGCTGTCATCAAATTACATGACATAATCAAGCGACCAATACATGATCATCATAAAAATATAATCCATGTGTATCATATTTTGTTACCTTATCAAATGGAGTATCAATTATTAAGTACTGCTAATTAATGTTTCATTTTACATTAATCGACTCAACCACATCGTTGACGATTACCTTGCACTATGTGTAAATCATTTAACGAAATGTAGTTTAGCAATGAGCAGTTCCGTAAAATTACCTGAGGCGCAAGCAGTTTTCAAATCGGTGTTGATGCCACACTTCTTTGGAAGGGCAAAAACCAGAGAAAGGTCAAGGTTCAAAGCCTTGAGCAAGTCAGGGTTGGCGAAGAATCCACAGATACAAGGGAGCTCGTTCTTAAGAGCCACCTTGAAGGGGTTACAGCATTCCGCGGTTGGCAATGGGCTTGATGTGGAGTTAACGAAAGGGACGCAAACGTCGAGGTTCTCAACACAACTTGGAATGTCTTGTGCCAATGCTGAAGGTGATGAACTCACCATCAACACCACCACTGCCATCAAAACAATCAAGGAGAGGTTTGCCATTTTTCTCTGGAGGATTGGCTTACTTTTCCTTGTTGGATATGATGTGATTGTGTTTGATAATTGTGTTTGAGAATTGATGATACTGGCTAAAGGGATATGATCTCATTTTATAGGTGCAACATATTGGTAAGCACATCATCTGATTGACTGTTTAAGAGACGAAACATTCAAGCCGAGTAACTAAACGAGGCATTCACGTTGGTTTTAATTGGGTACCATCATCTTAATTATGTTGTGCTCAGCCCGCTCTCTTATTCGCTTTCAAAGATATTAGAAATATTTCTTTGATCTGTTCTGCTGTGCTGTAAAACTTATACTAACTGTTTTTTTAGAACTGTTTCAGCTTCTGTTTCTAATAGGACGTCAATGCGTCATATTCTCTCCAGAGGTGTTGTAACTTGTAAGTTGACGATTGCGCGCCTTCTCTCTTTCCATTCCCACCATTGTGTGTTCGTGTGCCATCGTGTCTAGCACGTACGCCTCTTTATTTTTTAAAATCTTAGCGCATCAGTGTGCTTGAGGTTGAAGTGATTTCGGCCGTACTTTATTTTTTGGGGTGTTCGATAGTTTTTTCAAAAGTGCTATGAATGAAAGCACTTTCCGAAAATAAGATTTGAAAGCTATTTTTTCATTTCACCTATTTCACTGTTGTAGGTGAAAACATTTTCAGCCACAGCTGCAGCACACAACTATATCACTTCCTACAACACAACCCTTGACAGCAACCCCAAACTCACCCGAAATCAATTCGCAGAGATATACACATATATCTAGGAACTATCGGATTAAGATCGGAACACAATAAAGGAAAAGATTGGGTGCAATTATCAGGTTTTTAACCGGTGAATCACTCAGATACTCTTCTTGTCTTCCACAAGGCCACAATAAAAATGAGACACAAAAGCCGAAGTGTTTTCAATACTCCTACGGATACTAAAAAGTGAACACCAAAATCTGATGTAGGCCTTTTCTAGTGGCTAGTTTATGAGGGTAACTAGTCTGACAAAAAAAATAAGCTGTTTAGATCTAAAAATTATGTTTGGTAACAAGCTGATTCAACTAACTTTTTCATCCCAATCAGATGCACATCAACAGGCTACCATCCTCCAAATGGTTTATATCAGCTGGTTAAATGGCTAACAAATTCAGGTAGTCAAATCCAGCTATCTAAATTCAGTTATCAACAACCGGTTCCAACTTGGTGTCAAATCTCATATTTTTTTTTAAAAAAAAACTATCAATCTCTTCGGGACAACCTTATTATAGTGGTTTTAAGTAAATAAAAGTCTCTATTTCTATAAATAAATGAAACTCCTTTTTTTCTTTCCAAAATAGACTAATCCAACTCGACTAGGCTCAAAACTAAAAATTCATTACTTTGATTAAATTAACTAGAGTAGAATTATTAAATAAATTCCACACAACTAATTAAAATCAATATGGATATTTATGAAAATAATTCATAAGTACGAGCTTACACACTTTTGGCCAATTAGTTTCAAAGCTAATTTTAGGGGTTTTAACTAATTCAATTGACTAGTTGCTTTTGCATTTGACTTTTCGGATTTCCACAGTGAGAAATCACTTCCTTTGATTCATAAACCCCTTTTTGACTATTGGGCTTCTTCCAAAAAGCAATGTTTTGAATACTGAACCAGGCTCTCAACTGGTTCAACCGTTTTAACCGATTTACTAGCTACTTTTGCATTTGACTTTTCGGATTCCAACATGAGAAATTAATTCATTTGATTTATATACCCGTTTTTTTACTGGTGGGCTTCTTATTCCAAAAATCAATGTTTTGAAAATCGAACTAGCCTCTCAACCAGTTTAACTGGTATAATAAATCGGTCAAAATAGGTATTTCAAAATTATTTTAAAAAATTATTAATTTTTTTTTATAAGTATTTTATTCGAACCGGTTAAGAACCGGCTGGTTCAAATGATCGATTTGACCGCTTTTGACCCATCTGGTCAAACCAGATATGAAAACCGGTTAGATCACAGGTTCTTGGTCAAAAAGGCCGGTTGGTCCAATTTTCAAAGCAATCCTAAAAACGTTGTCCCTTGTTTCAGAATAAAAGCAAAGCACCCCTGCAGGGTTGTGCCTACTGTATTTTTGAGTGCTTGCGAATACAATGCCCCTTGATCTTTTGAAAGCCATCCACTATAAAGATTTTGTACTTCAATCAAGTGGGAAGTGCTTTTAATGGTGTGGCTTCTATTCCACGATTCAGGAAAATTCAATTATAATTAAAGCCATTGACATACCTAAGTACCTCTAGTTCTAACAACTTAGTGTTGTCAAATTGCAAGAATATATACTGACTTACATGTATATATACATACATGTGTTAATTGAGTACCATCCGTTAAAGATCTTTCCCGGGAAATATCTTTCAAGTAGTATTTCCCATGTTTATATGTATACATTTGACATCTTCAAGCCTAAAGGTACTATATATCTTAAAGTTAACATGTTAACCGTAGGTGATCGAGACAAAAGAGTTGCTCTCAGTGGTGGAGAAAACACCTTCAACTGTTAAGGTTGGGGCGGGGGCACGGGGCTTGATTCTCATCATCTGCCTTAATGCCTCTCCTTCAAAAAAACATGTTAACAATTGGTAGTATCTAAAAAAGAATTAAAGGTACTATTTTGTAAATAAAAAAGAGAAAATTTTACAAAAGTACCATACATTGTTCCAGTTTTGTACAAAAGTACCAAACTTCTTTTTTTTTGTACAAAGGTACCAATGTGGTCACTTTTCTTTTTATAAAGATACTTTTTCGGGTTTCAGACTTTTTAGGACCATTTTGCCCTCGCGTGCGTGAGAGTGTGTGCTGGTTGTTAGGCCATTTCCCTTCCTTTTTCCCTTTATTTTCCCCATTTCCCTCCAATCACTCTTAGCATGAATTTTACAAAAGTATCATAAGAAAATGAGGAGCATGATGATGAAGATGTTGTGCTAACTGAAGGGGACTTTGAGGATTTAGGTAATGATGATGATTTGTGGACAGGTGACACGCATGAGAGGATCAATGAGACTGTCAACTTAGGAGTTGGTAGGTTGATAACTAGGTTCAATCTGCCTAATGTGGGGAGAATGGTGATGATGTTCATATAGCTGAAGATGTTGACTTGACATGAGATGATAATGATTTGAGTGAAGTGGAAAATGAATGAAGTAAAAGAATTGGAGGGAAATAGGGGAAGATAGAGGGAAAAAGGGATGGAAGTGCCATAACTACTAGCACATGCACGCACGCGAGGGCAAAATCGTCCTAAAAAGACTGAAACTCGAAAAAGTACCTTTATAAAAAGAAAAGTAACCACATTGGTACCTTTGTACAAAAAAAAAGAAGTTTAGTACTTTTGTACAAAACTGGAACAAAGTATGGTACTTTTGTAAAATTTTCTCAATAAAAAACCAAAATCTCAAATAGTTTCGTACATATTTTCCTATAATTTACAAATTTACTGCGACATTAGTATAATATGTATATGCAAATTTTTTGAATGATGAATCTACTGCTACAACTGATATTGTAAGTCAGATCCTACTCTTTTGTAGCAACGGTGTTCTTCACTGCTGCTATTGTATTCTGTGCTACATCAGTCTACCGGGAAGCAACTAAACATTTGGCATTAACTAGGTTTGGCCATACTTGACCAGGCCACTGAGAGTATTAATCAATATTCATCTTCCTTCACTGACTTTTCTCTTCATGCTACCTAGAACTTGGCTCTGTGATCAACGCCTCATTTTGTGTCCACGGAACGGAGCTGGTTCCGTTTCTTGATGTTGTAGATGTTTCCATATATGTACCATATAAGAATGCAGGGCGTTGAGGAGTTGCAAAACTAGAACAGTCATGATCAGAGTTCAGCATGGACATTATAGCTGCCATAGTGGGCCTTCTACTAATGTCCTCTTGAACACACAACAAGCCAATATGAATACATCTGATAACTTCATCACGTGTACATGATTCTCTTAATGTTTGATCCATGAATTCCAATTGTCTTCCTTCTCTCCAATGTTTCCAGGCCTACAAATGAAGGAGTTCAACATTAAACCAAAGTTGAAATACATTGATACTGTTAGAATAATCCAGGAAAAAAAAGTAAGCTAGAATAGATAAGAACTCATGTCAATATATCAAGTTAAGAATTATCTAGACTTATAAATTAAATATTTAGGAAAATTTATCCCCCTAAATATTTTTCCAAGTTAATAATATTATATATATTAAGACTAAAATCCTGCCTTAAGGACGTTAAGTGACTATAAATTATCCCCAAGTGGTTCTCTCCCAAAAAACACTCCAATGTAACTATCACACTCTGCACAAACCTGACTAAGCTAGAGATACACCAACATTTATGACTTTTTTGATTTGAAATGATCTATCAACTTAATTCT
Source organism: Pharnaceum exiguum (assembly GCA_900322385.1). Lineage (NCBI taxonomy): Eukaryota > Viridiplantae > Streptophyta > Magnoliopsida > Caryophyllales > Molluginaceae > Pharnaceum > Pharnaceum exiguum. Next base: position 218,160 of record ONZK01001685.1, on the reverse strand, counting down.
CACGAGCATAAGTGGTAGGTTGACATTGATTTGACCACACAATTTTCTCTTGGATCATTCATGATCAATTGAAAAATAGCCTTAGGAACACTTACATAGCTCAGAAGATTTTCTCCAGTCTCTGACTCATAAAAGGCTCCTATTCTTTTGCCGCTCACAATTTCTAGGGCCAGTACGCCAAAGCTGTACACATCTGATTTTGCTGAAAATTGACCGTGCATAGCATATTCTGGAGCCATGTAACCACTGACATGGAGCAACAAAGATCTAGTTCAATATTCAATACTTAGAAGCACAATTCTAGTATCGAATTTAACTGATTAATTACTAAAAGCTTGATATAAGCAACGTACTAAGTTCCAACAATTCTGCTTGTATTATATCGAGTTTGTTCAATGTTAAAGATCCTTGCAATGCCAAAGTCTGAAATCTTTGGGTTCATCTCTGCATCCAGCAAGATATTAGATGCTTTTAAATCACGGTGTATAATTTTCAGCCGAGAATCTTCATGAAGATATAACATCCCTCGAGTAATTCCTTTGATAATATTGCATCTCCTTGACCATGTGAGCTGTCCTTGCTTTGTAGGATCTATGGACATAGTAATTCAGCACCATGGTATAATGTATTAGAAAATAGTATTAGATCGAATATGTATATTCACTCAAGAGCGTGATTTTGCGAGACATACCAAATAAGTGGTAGTCAAGGCTCTTGTTGGCCACATATTCATAAACAAGTAACCTTTCCTCTTTCTCCAGACAAAATCCTAGTAGCCTGACGAGATTTCTATGTTGAAGTTTTGCCACCATCATAACCTCATTCTTAAATTCTTCATTACCTTGGCTGGAGCTCTTTGATAACCTTTTTACTGCTATATTTTGTTCATGTGACAAGGTGCCCTAATGCAGCGACAAGACAAAGAAGGTTTGCATGCTCATCAAATCTGGTTTACATCGAACTTATTCGTGCAGTCAACATTTCACACAAGCTGAATTACCTTATAGACACCACCAAATCCCCCTTCACCTATCTTGTTATCACTTGAAAACTTGTTAGTAGCAGCTTCAAGTGTTGCCAAGTCAAATTGCAAGGATTCCGGAGTCATAAACTCATCTTTGGTTTCTGCAATAATTGAAAAGATTTTAGTGATGCGATCTACATGACTTCTTTAAAAAGGCCTAACTTATCTAAGCGGTAAGCAGGGCTTTTATTACCAATCTGAAGATTTTCAGATTCTTTCTTCTTCTTTCTTTTCTTCATTATAAGACATATGCCAATGCCCATAGCTGCTAGCACCACTATGATTACAGATGGAATGACGATAGGAGTAATTATAACCATCTTCTTGATACGTTCTGCAGGAAAAGACAAGTCTAATATGTAACAGTATCACGAATATCACCATTAAGACCAAGTTACTAAGCAATAAGGCTATTGAGAAAGAAGTAGAGCCCCATCCCTCTCTTTTAGCATATCCTATATAGCACCCCGTTTTTTTTTGTTGTTCCACTTTAAAAGTTGACACACAATTGAAAAAAATCACACAAAAATTGGACTAAACCACCCTAATTAACTGGGGGAGGGGGGCAGTGGCGTAGCCACTAATGGGATTGGGGGTTCGTGCGACCCCCTATTCTCAAAAAAAAAGTGAAACTCTTTTTCCTAATATATTTATGCTATTGTGTAAATGTACTAATACAAAGTAAATTAATCTCAATAATATAAAAGATGATGGAAGTAGTAAAAAATAAAAATAACTAAATAAAGACAGCAAGTCTTTGGTACACCGGGTGTACCGGTACATGTACACCCTATGGATTTATAACTAATTACAAAGGGACTGACTAATGGCATTAAAAATGTGACTAATGATAAATGTAGTAATAATAGTTATAAATCCACAGGGTGTACCCGTACAGCCAGTGTACCTAAGAATTGGAGAAATAAAGATATCATATAGATAGCTGATTGATAGTTGTACTTATAAAACATGAATTGGATTGAGGCCGTATTGTTCGCTTTAGTGCTATAGTTTTAAATTATTCTCATTTCAATTTCGTAGTTTTTAGTATAGTTTATTCTAATTCTCTTTATAGTTTAGCTTAGTTTTACATACGTTAGTAAAGAATCGAAGTACCTTTCATAATTTTTTTTAGTAATTTTCAATTCAGTTCAGTTCAATAATATTCGCAATTTCGCGTCATTACTTTTTTTTGGTTTATTTAATATTTTCAGTTCAACTTAATACACTACAGTTTAGGCTTCCTACTAACGCAGAAAACACACCCGCAATTAAAACTTTGTTGAGTTAATAATAAAGTAAATTGAAGAAAATAAAATTGAACTAGCACAAAATAAGCTAACACTAAGATGAAAAAAAAAACCACAATTTTGCTAATATATGATAGGCAGTATGTGAAATTATTATGTGCTAAAGGATACTTTTGTACGAGTTTATAAACTATAAACTTTGTAAAAAAAACACTTCTTAAACACGCAATTACGACTATTTTCTATATTATAATATTGTGATGTGATTTTTTTTTTCTGACCCCCTATTTTTCGAACCCTGGCTACGCCACTGGAGGGGGGGATTGAGGGAAATGTGAGGGAAGTGGCATGTAAATAAGTGGGTAAAAAAAAAGTGGGTAAAAAAACATAGGCAACAAGGGAAAGTGAAACATAAAAAACAAATACACTAAAGTGGAATTGTAGAACAAAAAAAAAAGTGGAGGTCTAATAAGCCAGCAAGTCTTCCGTGCACCCGGTGTACAGGTACATCGGGTGCCACGTCAGCATTTTTTTAAAAAAATTAACATGGATGACTCAAAGCCATTTTTATATGACTAGTAGGTATTTTTATATCACTAATGACTAGCAGGTATGTGACTAGTGAGAATTTTTAGATGACTAATGTCTCTGAACTACCGTCTGACTTTTAGCCATGTATTTTTTCTTTCATTTTTTTCCTTTTTACTAGGAGGTGCCACTTATCAGGTGTACCCATACACCTGGTATAGCCTAGATTAGGAGAAATATAGTAAGTAACCGCCAAGATGGGGAAAGAGAAAGACAAATAAGCCAGAGAAAAGTTATCCTTCGACCTCACAGGCTCACCGCTACTTGTTAGTGATCTCATTGAACATTACACGCCTGAGTAAGTCGATAATGTTTGTAATGGCCCAGCCCAACATACTGTAACAACACAAACCAAATAAGATGAGAAGTCACCAATTAAGCGCATAACTAACCATTTAAGCTTAAAAGGTGAAGGCCTTATTGTTAGTATGTTGTACCACTACTACTAATAAACTGCTCTCTACCCAAATCTCTCTTCGATGTGGAATATGGGTGTTACAATGTGGGTCCTCTAACTGCTACAGGTGGAGAACATGACGGTCTAGGGGGGGTGAAGTAAATAGTTTTAGTTGAAAAATGAATAAAGACAAAATTCACATATGTGATATGTCGGAGAAGTTAAAACCTGGTGGAGGTGAGGGTGTTGGTAATCTTGCTTGATTTAATGGAGTTGGAGTTGGAGTTGGAGTTGAAGATGGAGATGGAGTTGATTTTGGCTTTAGCGGACTTCTTGAGTTCTCCGGTGGGGGAGGAGCAGCCCTTACACCTGGTACAAACACAAAGTCGATCATGTAACCAACAACAACAACAGAAACAACTGAGTGTAAATTCCCATTCAATGAAGGTGCTCAGGATTAGGATGTGCACAACCTTAATTACTTATGTTTAATTAAGAAAACAGTTTTCCTTCATTTGATAAACAACATAAACATCATTATATCTTTTTTTCACTCGTGCCACTCATGTATTACGTAACATTCTCTTTGTTAATTTATCATACAACTACCAATCAAGTATCGTAATAAATTATATCCTTTTGACTTCGATGAGAAAGTGGTGATCAATATAACTTCCCACTATGATTATGGAAAGGATAGTCCATTCAAGTAATTTGTACGATTAGATGTCAATTTAGCGGGTGTTTGGCCAAGCTTCAAGTTAAAAGTGCTTTTTCTTTATATTTTTTTTTCCCATTCTCCCTTCTCCTCGTCCACTATCATCAAAATTAAGTGTAATTTACTCTTCAAAATGATCAAAATCGAAAGTATCAAATTGGAACTTTTGCTTTTGGCCATTGTGAGAGTCTTTTAGAGCTTCTAGGTAGTTGATTTGTGAAGAAAATAGAGGGAGAGGAAGAAGAATGAAATGAAAAATACAAAGGAGAGTCACTTTTGGAGATAAAATAGGCCAAACACCCTCTTAATACCTCGCATTCCTATATGGATGCTCTTGTTGTATTATATTATGATTATGGCTGACTATTTTATTATCAAACTTAGCTAGCTGGAATTGAAGTAGTTTATATGCTCTTTGATCCTCTGAGAATGCTTTGGAGCATTATGATATATAACGTGATCATTATTAGTTATCTTACATTAGCTAATTGTTATAATACAAACTCATCTTAATTCACTTGATCCATAACATATCTCATTGTTAAAGTTGATACATGAGTATACTGATGTTTTTTTGCTGCTTGTGGTCAATTCGATCTTCATGTTAGTTCATGTGGATCAATTGACGTATACGATTAATTAATCATAAATTCTCTATTTGCCTAGACTGCCTCTATGGCTTAGGCTGTTAGTTTTGTTCAACTTTTGGCTG
>ONZK01001685.1:132655-182307 GCA_900322385.1 Pharnaceum exiguum | reverse complement strand
GAAAACCAATTGGCTATATTAGGAGTAACCCTTTAGGGTTATATGTAGGTTGCCACTCTCCTCCGTCTTCAATATGGGATAACATTCACAACACTCCCCCGGCACTCGAATGCCTCTCTGCCTCTGCGGGTTTTACGTATGGGACCATTCGATTGGACTACATGTCTTTGGGGGAGGGGCTCAGGACCGACCCGCTCTGATACCATGATAAATTTGGACTGCCCACTTCAGCCCGTCAACAACGTTGGGAGGAGAGATCGGCCCAAGGCCACAATGGGCCTAGAGGGGTTCCATACTAAAACCAATTGGATATAGTAGGGGTAACCCTTTAGGCTTATATTTAGGTTGCCACTCTCCTCCCTCTTCGATGTGGGATAACATTTACAACATGGACGAAGACATGCAATAAAATTATGTAATTTCATATCTAGAACAGTGAAATTATTATGGCAGGCATGCAGTAGTGCGAGAAATCAAAAGCTAGCTAGCTAGAGTTTTACCAGAGCACAAGGAGTCAGAAGTGACACCAATGTTACAACTACTGAGGAGACTTTCCAGAAGCTTGGGTGCTTGCTTCATTAGAGTAGGATAGACAGTGGAGCAAATACACGGCCTGTCGTTCTTGATTTGCTGCGCCCAAGCCGAACAACATGGTAACTGAGACGGGTCTGATACGTTCAAGTAATCGCTTATGTTGTAGCTCTGATTACATTCGTTTGTTATTTTCGCTATGCACGGTGAGTTATTAGCTGTTGGTGTGGCGGATGAACATGTGATCATCATCAGTATCACCACAACTAGCAATAATCCCATTGTCAGGTTTCTAGAATAATAACCCTCCATTTGTATCTAATTCTTTTAATTTTTGTATATCTTTGTAGGGTGTACAACTCTTTGGTTGCTATTTTGTACTCCGTATGTCGTACTTTATACGACTCACAAAAACCTATTGATGTTCACTCAAGCAATAAAAACTATAAAATGATGCGGACGAGTCAAGCAGTATACATGGTATGTTCGTACGTGGAGCTCACGTTTTTATTTTATTTTAAAAAGTTACTGACGACATGGTAATGTTTGGTATATAACATATTCAAGAGCATATTGGCCCACCAATCTACTCTTTTCAATATGCTAACAACAATAGCATTTTCAAAGAGTAGATTGTGTGATTAACATTTTCACATAATATGCTAATTTACCAAACACTAAATCTAAAACTGTTATCTGCTATCTGTTAGTCAAATCTACTATCTACTACTGTTATCCAGGAAACTTAACTGTGAAAATTAAATTGAAGATATTATACCCTTCTATTCTTACAGAAATCAAAGAATATTCTTGATAGTGAGATTAGTAATTGTAAATATCATAATGTCAAGCACGACTATTTTCTTTTGTTTGTGAATGTTGTACTACTACGTAGTAGACTAGTATACTTTGAACTTATCTCATCAAAGGATGTCTCCTCTCTGGACTCTGCGTACATTGACACATTTTACAACTATGTGGCCTTGATATATTCAGTATTCTCATGAATATTAGGCTACTACTCCATCCGATTCTTAAAATCATCCCTCTATTTTTTTTTGGATTTTTCAAAAAGTTTTTCCTCTTTCCTTTTTTGCCCTAGTGTTTTTGCAAGAAATGACCTTTTACCCTTAATACAACCTTCGTCTCATTTTGTTCTTGGGGTATTCCTTTTTGGGATGTATCAATTTGTTCTTATCGTTTCTTTATTTGATATGTTTTTTTGGGTAAAATGACGACTTTGCCCATGCTAGTTGATCCTAATTACTCCCCTTCTACCTACCATTTCCCACTATTTCCCACACACACAGGGGCACTATCGTAAATTACAAGTAAATGGCCCACTATATAAAAAATTGTGTCAATCTCAAACCTAAAAAACAAATTGAGACGGAGGTTGTAGGTGATATGGGGATTAGGGAGCCGGGGAGGAGGCTTGGAAAAGGGAAGAAGAGGGATATATTTATCCATTTAAAATTTTATTAAAGTGTGTATTAAATCTTAAACATGAAAAATATTTACAAACGGAGGGAGTAGTAGAGTAATAGACTTGGCTATGCAGTATACCCTGCTGCTAATATGCTATTCATGTAGGATTAAGCCTGTTTTTCTTTTGTTGTTATTAGTATAAAAACATAAGAAACGAATTGTCATGTATACCCGCGACTTTATATTTTTATGGTTATATATACTTATATTGGATAATAAAGACTTTTCAGTGCATGTACAAATGTTTTAATGGGTTCATTTGGTGTCTAACGATTTTCTCATTGCAGGTTCAAATGTTTTTATGGGGACATTGGTTTTTAACGATTTGTCATTACAGGTACAAATAGATTTCTCATAACGGCGCTAAGTGGGTCATTCTGGAAACAGTCTGCCAATTTCTCAAAAGCAGGGTAAGGCTGCGTACATCAGACTCCCTCAGTACCCCATTGGAGATGGGATCATATTGGAACTGTTGTTGTCGTTGCTTTATAGAAACATAAGTAAAATAGCCCAAAGCGCATTTTCGATGAAGCCTTTTAATGGGCTTAAAGGCTATGTATGGAGTCATTTGCACAATGGACGGCCCAAAGCGCATTTTCAACTAACACTAATGCAATAGCAAAACTAGCGGTTAATAACGTCATACCCACCCAAACACAAACACTTAAAAACTCCCCACTTCAGTGATTGTAGTCATTGTACATTTGTACACTTGCTATTATCCAACTACACTCACACTGTCCATTTCCACGGATAAGCCATACAAAACAGCTTACACTTCTTCTGATCATCTCAACCAGGCAAGCTCAATTCAGGCCACCCATGGCCTCTCTAAGTCTCGGGCTCACCGCCTTCCGTTCCTTTGCTCCATCTTTTGCACCTCCAAGGCCTAGATTTCCCAGAATTGTCACTTGTGTTTGGGTAAGGCTGCATGCATTATAGGTCGTCGGTCCAATAATATTTGTTGAAAAAAATGTACACTTATGTTTTTGTTGTCTGTGAATAATGGAAGAAAGGACCCAGAAGGTCTGTTCAAAACGCCACCACAACAAGGGCTCATAGAAAGGTTAGAGTTCAAGAAGCGTCTCGATAGTGATGCTGAGGCTAAAGAAGCTTATGAGAGGAGCTTATTTGAAGAGAATCAACGTCGTGAGGCTATTCGTCAGGTCTTTTTTTGTTTTGTTTTATCATGTTAGTATGTTACTCCTCTGTTTTCAATTAATAATTAGTTGGGTGGATGAGCTTGTTTGTTTGTTTGTTTTTTTTTTTTGGTAATGCAGGCAAGGGTGATTCCTGATACGATACCAGAGTTAGTAGAGTATTTTCTTGATACTGAAGCTCTCGAGATTGAGTTTGAGATAGCCCGCTTAAGACCCAGGCATTTTTTCTTATCTTAATTATAAAAAGTTTTCTTTATGATTCTTTTTTAGAACATTGCATTTAATTAGACAATTCTGGTAGGTAATTTTAGTACTATGATCATTTTAGTATATGATCATTTTAGTGTTTTGTACAAACTTGCTTACTTCAGTGAAAAAGATGAGAAATTTTGGTCCTCTTGTACTGCCAAATACCAAGTGAAATAGCAGAAACTAGGGTGTGTTTTGTTCGTTAGTAAAAATCTGAACTGAAGCTAAACTGAACCGGAAAAAATTGAACTGAACTGAAATTGTAATGAACTAAAAAAATAATGAATGTTAGTTATCAAATTATAACTATAACTACATTGAACTGAAAAACTGAACTGAATTGAATTTGAAAAAAACGGAACTAGATCACTGAATTGAAAATACTAAACTGTACAGACGACCAAAACACACCCTTAAAGCCTTACAATAAGGTTGAAAAATGAAATGGGATAAAAGTAAAGCTTCAGGGCACAGACTGCCATTTCTGTGTGAATGTTTGAAGTTTAGTAGTAGTCTGATGGTGTTATATTATTAGTTTATTACTATACTATAGAGGAGGTGAAGGGTTTGTTTGATGAGGTTGGGTGACTTTCTATGCTCCTGCAGATTAGATGAGGAATTTTTCAGGCACTTGAAAACGGAATTGGGGCAGATTCGGTTTGCTGTAACGAAAACTCAGGTGCCTGTCAATCTGAAATTTTGTTTCAAGTATACTAATAGTCTAATACTATGCCAATGCAGTGTTAGAGCTGATGTGTTTAATCACTTGTCCAGGATATGGAGGATAGATTGGTTGAGTTAGAGCTACTGCAGAAAGCACTAACAGAGGGAACAGGTTCAATTTGTTATAATGGTTGAAGCAATGTATCTTGGACACAGTCCTATTGATAGGAAATTTATGGTCCTTTTGTCTTGCTTAATTGCAGAAGCATATGATAAAATGCAAAGTGAGCTTATAAATGCAAAGCAAAGCCTGACCAAAATCTTCACCTCAAAGGATGTCAACGCAACTGTATGTGTACTGATATGTTGTCGTTGAAGCTCTTAACAGAAGACCTATGATATTGAGTGATTTTCTAATTTTTTATGTCGTCGTTCTTACTGGCAGTTACTAGATATGGTTGAGAACAACGAGCTGAACAGATCATTGTTGGCGCTGCTTGATGAGAATATAGATAGTGCAGTCCAGAGTAACCAGGTACGGATTGGTCGATATGCTAGTCTGAGCTTCAATCATTGAAGCACTATATTAATGTTGAGTCATGTGCAACTGAGCATCTGCTCCATTTTGGATTCATCTAATACAATTGATGCTAATTCCTTGCACAGAATCAAGCTGCAGAATACATGGAGAAGCTTCGTTTGGCTATGCTCAAGTATTTAACAGTGTAGCTTTACAGTGAAAGAGTAATGTTTTCTGCTTATCTCACTGAATGAATCTTGATGAGGCTTCTTTACCTGTATATCAGATTTTGTATAGAGAAATTGATATCAATCAGATGTTACTTGCTCTTTCCTTAATTTACCAGTTATGCAGTTGAAAAAAGACATTTGTGCAATCAACTTTTTTGTGTGTGTGCAAGCTATATGGGGTACCTTGAAAGGTCTTCCTAAGCTACTCATTTCTTGCCTATTCAAAAAACAAAAAAAAAAGACACATTCTCAAATTGTTAGCCAGATCAACCATGGACAGGGATATACTACCACAGAATCAAAAGAATTCCCTCTAAACGACTGCACATTCCAAACCATAATAAAGCTGAAGTAGTGAAGTTATTTCTATTCTACCAATGGAGATATTCAGATAGTTGACAAGTGATCACAACCACCATTTTGGGTCATTAGAAAAGGGCAAAGTAAACACATAAGTTGCATTTATTAGGCACAACTCACACAACCAGTTACTGATATTCCCGGCCTCTTTAACTCATTTATGCACTTTCGACCAGACCAGCACAATCCACAAGTTGAGAAGTATAGTGTCCTCAAGGTGCATCTTCAATTTTCAGTGTAAAGTTTGGCTAAACAATTCAGGCCTCGCTAAGAATCTTGTTTTCGGACTCAGAGACTCCCTTTTGAAAAGAAAGAAAGGACAAAAAGGTGTTTGGGTTTGGGGGAAACTTTATCAAAGGTACTTTGCAACTACAGTATGTTTCCCTCGTGCTACAGCTGATTCCTCTGCATAAAGTCCAATTGGTTAGCCTACTGTATTGCTCCCGCGGTATTACGGACAGTAGCTACTTCACTACTTGCTAGGCTCATAGATAATGTGGCTTGCAGTTTGAAACTTGTTGCTTTTTCTAACAAAATGTGTACCACAAAATTCCACTTCTGGAGCAAATGTAACCACAGCTGCATTTGCATATATACAAGTTGATATTACAAGATCAGCAATCTTAAAAATAAATAAATATCGATACCTAAACCATTATATGGTGGAGGACCCAGGGTGGCTGGGTGGGGCATGAATGAATGGAAGAAATTATCAAATGAAAGACAATGGCCAAATTAGTGCATTTCACACTACCAAAAAAATCAAAAGAATGAAGAAACGAGGAGAAAATAATGTCAACAACAAAAACAAACGAGTGTAACACTCCATATTCAATGGGATGCTTGAAGTCAGTATGTATGTAACCTTATCCCTATTTAGAGGTTGTCTTCGAGATTAACCAATTGATTTATTGAATTATTAACTTTCAACAAATTCACCAAAAATAAGAAGTACTAAAAGGTTTTATTGGCCATTTTAATATAGTACATAATTAACTTATGATGAAAATAAATATAATTCTTTCAAACTTCATAGGCACTAGAACTAAGAGGAGAAAATAATGTCTAGTAAGAAAAAGAAACCAATAAACCACCAGACAGGCAGACCAGCCTTTCAGCCTCACTTTATATAAGCCCTCATGTCATAAGTCTCATAAGTCATAACCCTTCATCATACTACCAAAAGATACCCTCAAGTGCCTTCAGGATTTCCCTCCTAACTACAGACATGGCAATGCCATCATTATTATCTCCTCTCCTCCCCTTCCTTTTCTCCATCTTATGCATCATCTCTACAACCACAAAAACTTCAGCAATGCCCAAGTACTCAAAATCACCCGCAGTAGCCACAGATTTCATACTAGCATCTTGTCGTGCCACTAGGTACCCTGCACTTTGCTACCATACCCTCTCTAGCCATGCTAATGAAATTCGACATAGCGAACGGCTACTAGCAATAACAGGCTTATCCGTGAGCCTTACCAGGGCACGGTCAGCTGCTCAGTATGTAGCCAAAATGAGCAAGACCAGTGGAATGAGCCACAGGGAATTCGAGGCTGTCAAGGACTGCCTAGACACTATGGGTGATAGTGTGGATGAGCTGAGCCGGTCGGTCAAGGAGCTTGGACACATGGGACGCACAGATGGCCAGGAATTTCTGTGGCATATGAGTAATGTCCAGACCTGGGTTAGTGCTGCTCTGACAAATGAGAACACCTGTGTTGAAGGGTTTGCTGAGCATGCCTTAGGTGGTAAGGTGAAAGCTGCCATCAAAATGAGAGTGACTAATGTTGCCCAAGTTACTAGTAATGCCCTTGCTCTAGTTAATCGTTTTGCTTCAAAGCACAGAACTACCAAAGATCCCAAATTTCCTTAGTTTCTGCTTCATTTTCACAGATATCAATAGCTGCCTGGTTTGTCCTGAGTTTGGATTGTGGAGTTTGACGTTTTAGGAGATAACTTTGAACTATAGATCGAAGTCTGTCCATCTGTAGTCCATGTTAACTAATTTAATCAGGCATATGTGTGATGTGTACTGTGTAGTGACTTCTGCAACTGTAAGAAATGTGTTGCATACTGTGGAAATGTGAACTTTCTGATTGTTATCTGTCTGTAAGCAGACTAGTGGATGTCTACTGCCTAAGAAGTTTGCTTCATTTCCTTGGTTATAATCGGCCCAAGTAGGGATTATACCCGCAATTTCGCCTAGATAATACATACGAGTACTAACTAGTGCAACCTTTAGTGTTTAGGCACTGTCTGAAGTTTAAATTGTCTTCCTGAAAGACATTTAGGCATTAGCAGGCGCCCCATGCCAACAGACATTTTGAAAGGGCTTCCGCAATGCTCTCAGAATTTGATCTTTTTTAACAGATCATAGTGTGTGCTTCAATTTCTCAGTGATGCTAAAGTTGCTAACCAACAATGAGAGCAATTTGCTAGAGCTGGATCAGTGATGCGAACCGGAAGAAATATGAAAAGCTACCCGTTGATTATGCATCATTTTGAGTTCTGATGTCAATTTTCCGACAATCACAGTATTTAGTTTGTCGTTACAGATGAACAAGTGTCAAGGTTTGACTACTTTTCAAGAAATCAAGAAGGCACAATGATTGTTCCTTACATTCCAATACTCCGTATTATTCAAGGTTTGACTACTTTTCGCAACAAGGAGAAGTCTAGTACGGAGTATATTGCCTTCATATGAAAACTCTGGCTGTCAGGCCACAATCTTCAATAAAAAGAGAAAAGAACCATTTCACCGCGAGAATCATGCAGCATCTAAAGAAGCATGTAACTCTAAGTCGAATGATGCATGGGAAGTTGTTGTATCATCAACTTTAAATCTGATCATATAGTTCATCATTTGATAATTAAATTCTGCTAATTAGTCAATTTGCAATATATGCAGTTCAATCTGGAATCAAACTAAAACATGGTCAATGTGCAATCTTTGTAACTTTGTTTTGTGTTGAGGTTAAAAAGAAATCATTCCTCTAGCCTCGGAGCCTGGATATTCCAACAAGAAATTAAGAAAAAGTATTTTGTAAAGGAGGGATTGAAAGTTACAAAAAATCGACAAATTATATCGTCCACCTAGGGGTACCATTTTCTGAACACACCACGGTGACATTTTTGTAAATATCATAACAACGAAGGACGCGAGCAGAAACGCAGATTTAAACTGGGGACTTTATCGTCACTTTCGTTATAATAATGACTTAAATCCTTGACCCTTGCCCCCCAAATCTACTTTCCTCGTCACTTTCTTATCTCCCCCAAATTGCTTCTCTCTCCTCATCCTTATATTTTCCCCTAAATTCAATCATCTTTATCTACTTCATCTCCATCCTTTCAATCTCTCTACTCCAACAATCAGGTAAAAACTCATCAAATTATGTGCTTCGTTGGTTTTTTTTGTGTGTCTTTTGTATAAAGGACTAGGTCCATATCAGATGTTACTTGCTCTTTCTTAGTTTCTTTCCTTGGTTAACCAGTTATGCAATGCAATCAACTTCATTTTTTATGTGTGCCAATATGGAGGTGTACCTCGAGAGGGTCTTGAAAAACACAAAACAAGAAAAAGACACATTCTCAATTTTTTTGTTGTTGTTGTTTGTAGATTCTAGCCAAGTAATAAGAATATATATATAGGATACTAGGTGTAGCTCATCTAGTAAACATACACCTTGATGAATGCTTAAATTCTTTGTTTTTGTTCATTCTCCTTGAGACAGTAGAGTAGTGAATGCTCGATTAAAATCAAAATCTGCCATGAAGGGTTTGAGCACAGTTTGAGCACAGTGTGGGTCATTAGAAAGGGCAAAGTAAACGCATAAGTTGTACTGTGTTTATTAGCACAACTCACACAACCAGGTACGGAATATTCCCTCTTTAACTCGTACACTTTCAACCACAATCAACAAGTTGACAAGTATAGTGTCCTCAGGGTGCATCTTGAATTTTCAGTGCAAAGTTGTGTTAAATAATTCAGGCTCCCTTTTGAAAAGAAAGGACCAAAAGGTGTTTGGGGACAGCTGATTCCTCTGCATAATGTGGCTTGCAGTTTGAAACTTGATGCTTTTTCTTACAAAATGTGTACCACAAAATTCCAGTTCTAAAGCAAACCTAACCACAGCTGCATATATACAAGTTGATATTACAACACCAGCATTCCTAAAAATAAACAATTATATGGTGGAGCAGGCGAGCACCCAGGTGGCTGGGTGGGGCATGAATGAAGAAAATATCAATGTAAGTAAGTCGTTTCATATATCAGACTGTATATAAATAACTCATCGGATAGTCGTTAATGACTCCCTCTCCCAGTGTCATTAATGAAACGGGTTCTAAAATAGATTTTTCTCTAAATGAAATGGCCAAATGGGTGCATTTCACACTAGAAGGAAGATAGGAGGAGAAAATATTGTACTGTAAGAAAAAGAAAACAATAAACCACCAGACAGAGTGGCAGACCAACCTCTCAGCCTCACTTTATATAACCCTTCATCAGACTACCAAAACATACCTCAAGTCCCTTCCAGAATTCCCTCCTATCTACAGACATGGCAATGCCATCAATGTTATCTCCTCTCCTCCCCTTCCTTTTCTCTGTCTTATGCATCATCTCTACAACCACATCAACTTCAGCAATGCTCAAGTACTCAAAATCACCCACAGATTTCATACTAGTATCTTGTCGTCCCACTCTTTACCCTGAATTCTGTCACCAGTCCCTCTCTAGCCATGCTCATGAAATTCAACATAGCGAACGGCTACTAGCAATAACAGGCTTATCCGTGAGCCTTGCCAGGGCACGGTCAGCTGCTCAGTATGTAGCCAAAATGAGCAAGACCAGTGGAATGAGCCACAGGGAATTCGAGACTGTCAAGGACTGCCTAGACACTATGGGTGATAGTGTTGATGAGCTGAGCCGTTCGGTCAAGGAGCTTGGACATATGGGACACACAGATGGCCAGGAATTTCTGTGGCACATGAGTAACGTCCAGACCTGGGTTAGTGCTGCTCTGACAAATGAGAACACCTGTGTTGATGGGTTTGCTGAGCATGCATTAGGTGGTCAGGTGAAAGCTGCCATCAGAATGAGAGTGACTAATGTTGCCCAAGCTACCAGTAATGCCCTTTTGTTTATTAATCGTTTTGCTGCAAAGCGCAGAACTACCATAGATTTCCAATTTCCTTAGTTGCCTGGTTTGTCCTGAGTCTGGAATGTGGATTCTGACATTCTAGGTGATAACTTTGTACTATAGATCGAAGCGTGTCCATCTGTAGTCTATGTTAACTAATTTAATCAGGCACGTGTGATGTGTAGTGACTTCTATTACTGTAAGAAATGTGTTTTATTCCTTGGAAATGTGAGCTTTCTGATTGTATTATGTCTGTAAGCATACTAGTGAGTGTCTACTGCCTAAGCAGTAAGCAGTTTGCTTCATTTGGTTATAATGGTTTTGAGTTTAATGATTAATCATACATGTAAAAGAGTAACACATGTCACAATGTGCCCAGTGCCCCTGGTTGCAACATTTATTAATGTTTAGGCGCTGTCTGAAGTTTAAATTGTCTTCCTGAAAGACATTTAGGCATTAGCAGGCGCCCCATGCCAACATACATTTTGAAAGGGTTTCTGCAATGCTCTCAGAATTTGATCTTTTTTAAAAGATCATAGTGTATGCTTCAATTTCTCAGTGATGCTAAAGTTGCTAACCAATAATTAGAGCAATTTCTTGTAGAGCTACCCGTTGATTATGCAGCAATTTGAGTTCTAACTTTCAATTCTCCGACAATTGGGGTACTTAGTTGGTCTTACAGACGCGCTGGGATCCTCTCTAGAAATTGGAGAGGTCCCGTTGCCTTTACCACATAGATTTTTTTTTTTAATTTTAAAAAATTCAAAACCCCTCTATTCTTCTACATAAGTCCAACGTTGAAAAACACAACACTGGAGAGGACCCCGGCCCCTTACAGACGAACAAGTGACACTCTTGTCTTTAAATCTCGATGTCCTAATTAACTCCAACTCAAAATGATTCTCCTTTCTATTTTTCTTCACATTATCCTTCCAACTTCTCTATCACCATCAAAATAAGGAGGAGGGAGAATGAGGTAGAAAATACAAAAGACAAGCACTTTAGTGAAAATCTAGACCAAACACCTCTTAATTTTATCGTTCTAATAAATTACTACTCCTTTTTTTTAAAAAGTTGCTCCATTTACCATTTACACATAAATTAAGAAAAGTATGTAATTTGTTATACTCCTTTTTTTCAATTGTGTTTTATTGATTATTGTGATACTATAAGGGGTATAATAGTAACGATAGTAATATTTTTTGGCCAAAAAAGTAAAGAAAAACAACTCAATCAAATGCCAAAATAGAATACAAGAACAACTTATTAAAATGGATGAAGTACCTGAATGTTGAATTGAAGCATTTTTTAATGGTGTTGACTGTTGACATACTCTATTATTATTGGACTATTATAACTACACATGGGACGCCGCCAAAAAGGGCGTCGTTTTGATCCTGTCGAGTTGAGAAAAAAAAGAAGTAATGATTGGTGTGAAATGGTTACCCAACTCGCCACGTGAGTGACCATTTGACCGAATAGTTTTAGTGAAACGACCAATTGAAAATGATCTTGTGTGCCTATTTTCTTCTTTTACAGGCCCTCTTGTTTTCTAGTGTGATACAAGATTACAAGCCCTCATATTAGTAAAACTTCATTGGCAATAATGGCAAACATAATGGTGCGAGGAAAACTTATTAGCAGATTTAGCACTGAAGTCCAAATTGACCCAAAGTACTTAGCCACCAAGTCCATTTACGTGGCTCTAAATGCAGCCCAACCCAAAGCTATGTAATGGGCTAATGGCCCGGCTTTCAAGCTAAGGCTCCAGCTCAAGTTGATTAAATTGAAGCTGTCAAATATCGAGGGTTGAGAATGATACGAGTAGTTATGGTTTTACATATTACCCGTGTGTAAATCCGTTTCATATATAAGAATGAGACGATGTAATAATGACTTATCGACTACACAACAATGACCCTCGTCATATACTAATAGTTCTCTTTTGTTGAGGTATCTTTTTTTTGGCTTTTTTTTTTAAGGCAGCTATTCATTTTTTAGAAAAATTTGTGTGAACCAGTTTTATAGATGAGACTGGATAATATCATTATATGGTAGTCGAGGGTTTATTATATAATAATCGAGACTTCATTAATATCTAGTATCAAGTAAAACGGATTCAACCAATTTTTTATGTTCATTTTTTTGGGCAAACAAATTCATAATGTTGACGGACGAAAGAAACTAAAATATGTACTGATCGAGCCAATGTTAATCCATCAATCCACTCTCAGTGGCTCAATAATGCATAATGACTTACAATCGGGTCCAAAAACCTTATTTCTTCAATCCACTCAGTCATATGCGAAAATTCAAGGTTTTTGGACCATATTACATATCATTATGCATTGATATTTTTTTGTGATCCCGTTATGCATTGAATTTTGCCGCATAGCAGCTGCTATTTAATTTTCCACTCCTATACTTTCCCTGGATGAAATTTTTGATAAGCCGCCCTCACACTCTCACAGTTCTCCACATCCATAGATTCTTAATCCCACAGCAATAGAGTAGCTCACTAACATTTTAAATTCTGAGTGACTTCTGACGAAGAAAAGGAACATCACTTACTAGTGGAAATAACTACTCCTAATTTCTTATTAGCACAATTTGTCATATAATTCTTGCTTCTATTCGGAGATCAGAATTTCGCCACACGTGAAGACAAAAAGAACCTTAAATAATCAAAATTCTTCCCATGTGAGATCTTTTACAAAATGTAAGAAGTTGGAGGCGGCATCGTCATTCTTATATCACCAATCAACTTATCTGTCCGCATCAAATTAATCATAAACAATACCCATACCAATTCCCTCCCTTAAAACGACGCCAAATCAACACATCAGATACTCAACCTTTACCTTCAGAATTTTTCCCTTACAAATTTCTCCCAGCACATATTTCCCCCTCCCTGTCTTTACTCTCCTCCTTACAATCACCCCCCTATGGCGGATACTAGGCCTCTCCTCCCACCCCCACCCTCTAGCGACGACGATGACAACGACAACGACAATTACTTCGAAGACAAAGATTTCGATGTGCCCTTTTCGTTCCATGACTCGGCACCAACATCCCCCCGCGGCCCTCACCATCGTCGAAAAATATCGGTCGATGACAGAATTGAAGAATGCATAGGCGATTTTGGTTGGTCGCAGCTTATGCAATGCGTGATCGTTTCCTTTGCATGGGCCTTCGACGCCCAACAAACCTTCATCTCCATTTTCACGGACGCTGAGCCCTCGTGGCATTGCACCACACCCGATGGACAGTGCGGGGGGCCAGCGACCGATGGCTGCGACATCAACAAGACCGCTACGTGGGCCTGGGACTGGGCGAGGGACTCCACGATCATATCGGAGTGGGACCTGCAGTGTGCCAGCTCATTTGTGACCGGGCTTCCGTCCTCGTCGTTCTTCATAGGGTGTCTCATTGGTGGCCTCGTCTTGGCCACCCTAGCAGACTCATGGCTCGGTCGCAAGAACATGCTTGTTTTGTCATGCTTGTCGATGTCTATGTCCGGGATTATGACGGCTTGGTTCTCGACTAACGTTTGGGTATACGCAGCCTTCCGGTTCGTTTGTGGGTTCGGTCGGGCGGCTATTGGTACGTGCTCACTTGTGTTGGCTACCGAGCTAGTAGGGAAGCGTTGGCGTGGCCAGGTTCGTAGTGTTTGTTCGTTATGGTAGTTATTTAATTCACGCGTTTTGTATTGTGATTGTTCGATAATTACTCGTAACTGCGATCATGTTTATAGGTTTGATGTCTATGTGGTGTGTTTCGTTGCACTAAAATAGAAAAGTTTTAGACTTCAAAAATTTGAAATAGTTTGATCTTGTCTTGTGAAACTGTGATTATCGTTAACAAGTTTAGTAGTTAACTTATGTGTTGCATTACCATGTATAGATAAAAAATGTTATTGCAATTGCAGGGTATTTAATTTGGTTGGACCATTTTTGAAGAATATAGCTCGAGAATTAAATAATTGGGGGACCGTACTAGTATGGGGAGGGAAAATCGATTTTGAATATTATTTATAGTTTATACAGTAGACAAAATGAATAAAGAATGCTAAAGTTGCTCGAATGGCTAAGAGCAAGGTCTATGTGGGTTATCCATTAACTAAAAACTAATTGGAATCAATTCAGTGTAATTACATGATTTGTAATTTCCACATTTCTATTAGAGACTAGAGAGGATGAAGCAAGTATGCGACCAATTTGTACTTAACATTTTCTGAATTTCTGATACTAGTGGACATCAGTATTAGTGCATCCTAGTACAGCCTTCAATTTGCGATGATGCTCGTGTCAACGACGTCAATTCTGAGAAATTTTTTTGATCAAGAACTCTCCTATTATTCTTTTAATTTATCTCTTATTACAGGTAGGTGTCATTGGGTTCGTGTGCTTTTCGTTAGGATTCTTATCCCTCCCAGGTATTGCCTACCTAAATGAGAAGAAGTCATGGCGTGACATATACTTGTGGACATCAGTACCAGTTCTGGTGTATTGCGCCTTGGTACTATTCTTTGTCAAGGAGTCCCCTCGTTGGCTTCTTACTCGAGGGCGGAAAGAGGAGGCCATGGAAGCCCTTAAGCACATTGCCACCCTTAACCGTAGTAGCCTCACCCTGTCCTTCTTCGGAGACGACGAGGCTCCCCGAGGGGACGACACTGAAATGTACTCGGCTATGAAAGTCCTAGTCGCCAAAAGTTGGGCTGTACAACGACTTATCGCGGTTATGATCATTTGTGCCTGCATTGGAGTGGTCTACTACGGCATGCCTTTGGCTCTGGGGAATTTACCGTTCAACCTTTACCTGAGTGTTACTCTAAATGCGCTATCCGAATTACCGGGCTCGTTTGTCACATTTGTTTTGGTAGACAAGTTAAATAGAAGAGGCTCCCTAATTGGATTTACAGCTGTAAGTGGAGTTTGTAGTATTTTGGTTGTCTTGGTAGGTTACATATTTAATGGTCCCTTAATGATGGGCCTCCAAATCGTGCTAGAAATTTTCTCTTTTCTAAGTGCATGCTCCGCCCTCAACATGATGCTCATTTACACGATTGAGTTGTTTCCTACTTGTGTCCGTAATTCCGCCGTCTCCATGGCCCGACAAGCCCTCGTGTTTGGAGGCATTTTCAGCCCGCCGCTGGTGGCTGCAGGGCGGAAAAACCCATTCATGACATATGGTGTGTTCGGGCTAATCATTGGGTTCTGTGGAGTGTGTGCCGGTGGTTTGCCTGAAACCAAAGGAACTGCCCTAGTCGACACTATGGAAGAAGAAGAGGACAAGGAAAATGAAAAGGAAAGGCTTTTGTGCTAACTTTTACTGATTAATTAGTTTAATGTACTTTAGACTAAGAGAATGTTTGCTCAATTATGTATTGTCCTATCTTGGATCCCCAACTACAAAGAATGTTTATTGTATGATCATACCATGTTTCAAATTATTGTATGCTTTTTGGAGCAGGTGAGATCTAAGCTGCGTATGCGCACCTACGCAGACAATGTTTATCCTATAATGGCTGTTTTGTCATTACTTCCTCGAAGTTCTAAAGGCGGCTTGTGATATGGATACTTATTTGCAATTGGACAAAGTTGCATAATCAGTTACGACTTACGAGTATGAAATAGCCAGTCAGTAAATAACTACAGTATTAAACAGACGTGTAAGGTGCAAAGATTACTTCGGGCAGATCAGTGATGACGAATTGACGAGTATACTGATATATAGCCAAAAAACTAGTGGCATGGCATTTTGCCATGCTCCACTGTCTTCCACAAGCTATGAATCTATGACATATGGTGTGTTCGGGCACACCATTGCAATTCTTTCACTGAACAGTACGTACCGTACATGACATGCTGATCTAAAATATTGTGTAGAATGCTAAAATGTATTTTTTTAAATAATTTATAAAATACCGTTTAACCGGTCTTTAACACCGGTTGGACCAGACGACCAGTTAAACCGGTGGGACCGGTGAACCAGTTGAGACCGGTGAACCAGTTGAGACACTTGAGAGACCAGTTTGATGCTTGGTTCGATTTTCAAAACATTATATCCTATGCCCTTTGTCCCACACTAACTACTAACTTGTAACAGAAAGGTACTCTCTCCGTTTCAATTTGAAAATCCATTTTAAACATTTCACACATATTTAGAAAATAATTGTATCATTCATTGAGCATATTAAGTAACAAAAATTAAATTCTTTCCCACATTTATCCCTAATTAATTAATTATATACGAGTAGTGTATATATTACTTTTTCAATTGGTGAGCTAGACATGTGAGCTACGCAGCTAGCCATCCTTTGGGCTACAATTCATTTTACCTTGACGAAGGCCCGATTGTAAAATCCACAAGTAAATGTTAATATGGCCTGTTGAATTAGGAAATTGAACCCGTCCCTCATGAAGTTCTGACTATACTCAACTTTAGCCCATGGGCCACTTTATATTTTATATTATATGGCTTGCAGTTGCTGGTACGAGAAGAACCACTTTTCTGTACCGTCTCCGTACATGATAATTTTCTGTACAAGCTATCTTTATCCATAATAATCGGTTAATACTTAATACTCAAAAATAGCTATATCAACTCTTAGTTACGGAAGTGTAAGTTCATTAAAAATAGAATAAATCTCTAGTACGGAAGCTATTGACAATCTGAAACTAACAGAACAATATAAAATGGTCAAATGGTCATTGATCAATTATTATTTGCCAATTCTAACAAAGAGCTGTTATAATAATAGTTATATTTTGATAAAAATATATCATAATGGTAACCATGATCATATTATCCTTTGGGTGTTGAAACATTAACTTCTAGCAGCTGAATCATTCTCCTGACAAAATCTATGTTGACATAACCTTGTTCGTTGTTCCATTTTATCATGATCGTTGGGGAGACAGACTTTAGTTGGCAATGATCACAAAAACGATAAAAATGGTTGGAGGGAGCTCACATAAAACAATGGTGCTAGATATGGTGTTGAGAGTATTGATATTGTTATCATCATCAACTGCTATGATGTTTTCATTAGCTCAACAAAGCAGGGCACCTCTGCCACCCTGCTGGGCTAAGTACCTGGATTGTATCCATTCTAGTAACAACCAAACAACATTACGCATACCGTTTAATTCTAGTGAATTCTTCTGCTGCACACTTATGAATGAGCAAATCCAAACTCAGAAAAACTGCTGGTGTAGCATCCTTCCTGCCCTCCATCAAAACCTCACCAGGGCTACGGGCGCTGTCTCGTTCTTGTCCGAATGCAGCGTCGCTAATTCTCTTGATGGTTTTGACACCTTCTGCTCAGGTACGAGCAAATCTTGTTTGATGAAATATTTGCATATATACCTGTTCTAGTATTACAACATATATCATTAGTCACCTTTTTAATGCTATTGGTACCTTTATTATTAGTTATAAATTCACCGGGTGTACCAAAGACTTGCTGGATCGACAATACCTGTTGATGTTATTGGAAGATTTGATATCATTGATCCATTAAGCATAAGTAATGATTGTTTTGTTTGCCATGTAACAGAAACTTCAGTTTCAACAAACGCTACCTCTAAAATCCCGCCTCCTCGTAAGAAAATCTTCCATTTACTTGCAACAAGCTGATCAGTATTCCATATAGTATTCATAGTTCTTCCAAGCATTTGTTACCTAAATTGAAATTATTTAATTGGCTAAATCAGCAATGAAAGGCTTGATCAGCAGCTTGGCCGATGAGCTGCCATATTGCTGGAGTAACATAGGAAAGTGCTGGAGCAAAGCTTTCAACCAATCATCCCAGCTAAATGCAACAGTGCTTTCATCACCATCATCGACTGATGCAAGTGAAATCTTTTGTTGCCCACTAATTCAAGAAGCAGCACAGAATGACAAGGATTGCTTCTGTAGCGTAATCTCTCCAGATGTTCCGGCCACCCAAACTACTTCTTTGAATGGAATTTTAACTGTCTGCAACATTACAGGAAACTCCTTGGTCAATTCTTGTCAAGGTATTGAAATTCAAGATTTTCACAATCAAAACCGTTTTAAAACTCGTAAGAGTCGTTTGGATGAAAGAAGTTGTGTGACAATATGCATCAACTAATTGTCTGGCTAACATGTCATGGTTACAGATACTCCGCCTTCTCCCTCACCTAGTCCGTCGAAGCCTACTCCGTCGACGCCCCCTTCATCAGAATCCCTACCAACACCAGGTCCTCCAGGTATGCCAATTCTGCGAACAAGTTATAAATTGACAAACTCCAATTGTCATCGCAATTGGTTATTTCAATCTCACATTGGTTTAAGGTTCTCACAATTGTGTATTTTTTTCGGTCTAAAATAGTCTTCACATATTACAACCAGTGTGTCTATACTTTTCTGCAGGGAAAGAGGCAGTGATTGTTCCAATTGTTGTTCCAACAGTCATAGGACTAGTGCTCATTGCAGTAGCGATAGTAATTTGTATTCGAAAGTCAAAGAGAAAACGGCCTGAACTTGTGGCTTCTCATCAAAATGATACCAACTACGACAGTGGTATGAATCTTCAATCTGTAGTGCCAGCACAGGTTGTGACTCCTTCAGAGGCAGAGACGAAGGAAGACTTTACTACACCTGAATCTTTGCATTATGCTCTACGAGTTCTCAGGACTGCCACTAACAATTTCTCCGGTACCAACAAGATCGGTCAGGGAGGGTTTGGTGTCGTTTACAAGGTAAGAGTAGTTACTCAACTTAAAGGCTAAGCATTTTTCAGATAGCAAGTTCATCCATCTGGTGCTTGTATTGCTCAGCGTTGATACATTAGTCTAATGCTTGAATCATCTTTTGGCTCAGGGCTCTTTACCAAATGGTCAGCTTATAGCAGTCAAAAGGCTATCAAACACCTCTAACCAAGGTGATATTGAATTTAAAAATGAGGTGGTTCTTTTGGCGAAGCTGCAGCACAGGAATTTGGTTAGGCTACTGGGATTTTGCTTGGAGAGTGAAGAACAATTGCTTGTGTATGAATTCGTCCCAAACAAAAGCCTTGACTATTTCTTGTTTGGTATGTCATCACAAAAACATATGGCTAGAAAATCTGCCAGATTCAATCATGATAAGTATCTAATAACCTTAGCTTGATGCATATGGATAGTGCAGATCCTCAAAAGCAAGATCAACTGAACTGGTCCACTCGTTACAACATTATCAAAGGCGTTGCC
Source organism: Pharnaceum exiguum (assembly GCA_900322385.1). Classification (NCBI taxonomy): domain Eukaryota; kingdom Viridiplantae; phylum Streptophyta; class Magnoliopsida; order Caryophyllales; family Molluginaceae; genus Pharnaceum; species Pharnaceum exiguum. The sequence continues at coordinate 162,741 of ONZK01001685.1, read as the reverse complement.
CGTGGGATGCTTTATCTTCATGATGACTCTCCTAGCCGAATTATCCACCGCGACTTAAAGGCTGCTAATGTTTTGCTGGATGCAGACTTGTATCCGAAAATTGCAGACTTTGGCATGGCAAGAATCTCGAATTTGGAACAGACTCACGTAGATACCAGCCGTATTGTTGGAACATAGTAAGTTGCAAAAATATTTTCTATAAGCAAAAACATGTGCAGAATGGATTCACTAAGCAGTCTCAGTTTCATTTCTTTTTCATTTTTTTCATGGATTCCAGTGGTTACATGGCTCCAGAGTACTTGATTCACGGACACTACTCGGTAAAATCAGATGTATACAGCTTTGGTATTTTGGTCCTGGAGATTGTAAGTGGTAGAAAAATTAGCAAACCAATAGCTCAAGATGGAGCTGGTGTGAACCTTCTTACTTATGTAAGTATCAGACAAGGTCCATCCTTCATTAATCAGAACTGCCAATTTCAATTAGTAGTGTAATTTCTCTACCTGCAGGCATGGAGATGTTGGAGTGACGGAACACCTTTGGAGATAATGGATCCAACATTGAGGGACTCTTGTTCCAATCATGAAGTCTTGAGATGCATTCACATTGGCTTGCTTTGCGTTCAGGAAGACGTTAGTAGAAGACCGACAATGGCATCAATAGTCCTTTCACTCAATTCTGCAGCTGGGGCTCTTCCAGTACCACAGCTACCTGCATTCATGTATGGTCGAGATTCAGACCAATCAACAACTGCAACAAGAAGTGACAACAGTTCAATACAGTGATCTCACAATGACCCAATGATGTAAACCATAGCTTATGCAACAAAGTTGCACTGCAATGATGATTTCGAAACAATTTTTTGACTGAAATCTTAACACATGAAAAGGCCCCTTTTCTCTTGTTTCTTTCACCTTTCATTGGATTAAGAAAAATGTGCATTTCATCTTGCTGTTCTCAAAATTTATTGTTTCATGATGCGACAAATGTATAGTAAAGCATCATCACTTGTACAAAATCATACAGAGTTCCATCTGCACTAAGTCAGGGCCATATTTTAGGAGCAGGACAATCTGAAACAAGTTGTATTGGTATCTATACATGCATATAACTAACTATATGACTAAGCAGTTAAGTACGGAGATACTGAAACCATGTCCATCTTAAGTCAGAAATGATACTCATGATATCCGTTAGCTAACTTATAGCTGTTTTACATACGGTAAGAATCAAACACGAAGCTAGCTGCTAGATCGTTCTTAAACAAGTAAACACAATGGTCATAATAATGCCAATCCAATTAGGTTAATTTTAACCTATAACTATCAGCCAGGTACCCCGGTCACATTCAATTATTCACACAAGACAGAAGACACAACACAACCTTCAAACTCGACATGTGAGCTACGCAGCTAGCCATCCGTTTCCGTTGGGCTACAAGTCATTTCACATTGACGAAGGCCTAATTGCAAAATCCACAAGTAAATGTCTATATGGCCCGTTTCTCATAAAGTTCCAACTATACTCAACTAGCCCGTGCCCACTTTATATTTTACTCCGTCTAATGTTTGACTTGCAGTTGCTGCTTTGCTGGTCGTTTGAAGAACCACTTCATGTCAACATTCCCAGCAAGGAAAATGTCATACATGATAGTAGTACTTTTCTGTACTGGCTATCATTATCTAATCAGTTCATATACTCATATAGCTATATGAACATCTGGAAACAGTCTCCCAAATTTTCGGGGTAAGGCTGTTTATATCAAACTCCCTTAGTACGTACCCCATCTGAGATGGGATTCGACTGAGCTGTTGTTGTTGGTATAGCTATATGAACACCCCTTTTTTTTTGAAGAAGCTATATCAGCTCTTAGCTGCGGAAGTGTGAGTTACTACTGAGTTCATCAAAAATAAAATAACTCTCAAGTAGGAAGCTATTGAAACTAACATAACAAATTAACAATATAAATTGGTCAAATGGTCAGACAATATTACTCGTAGTTAATAACATATTAATCAATATTTTTTTGCCGAATCCAACAAATAGCTGTTAATAATTATATTTTCATACGATAAATCATAATGGGAACCCATGATATTGTCCCATTGGGTGTTGAACATACGAACTAGTGGTAGCTGAATTATTCTTTTGACAAAGTCTATGTTGATGCAACACTGATAATGTTGTTCCATTTTGTCATGATCATTAGGGCGACAAAGAGTTTAGTTGGCAATGATCACAAGGAGGATAAAAATGGATAGCTTTGGAGGGAGATCATATACAAGAATTGCGCTAGTTATGATTTTGAGAACATTGCTATTGTTGTCATCATCAACTGCTATTATGTTTTCATTAGCTCAACAAACTGGGACAGGGCTACCAACCTGCTGGGTTGATTACCTGGGCTGTGTCAATTCTACTAAGAACCAAACACCGCTAAGCGGAAGCACCACGTTTAATTCAAGTGAATTCTTTTGCTGTACATTTATGAATGAGCAAATCCGAACTCAGAAAAGCTGCTGGTGTAGCATTCTTCCTGCCCTGCACCGAAGCGCCGAGGGGGCATCTGGTGCCCTCGTGTTCTTGTCCAAATGTGACGTTGCTTTTTCTCTTGATGGTTTTGACACCGTGTGCTCAGGTACGGGCAAATTTCCGTTTTGTCAGTAAACTCTATTATGTATAGCATAGGCGCTGAAATATTAGTTATGTTTGTGCACTTGAATGGATCATGTACATAAGGAGCAGTCATAGACATTGTATGAAAATTAACCAAACTCTTATTCTATTGTTTATTTTGGACGGAGAATGAATATATTTGGACAATTTAAAAGGTGGTCATCGTTAAACAACTATAAGTATAAATAGTGATTGTTTTGTTTGCCAGGTACAGGAACCTCAGATCAAGTTCCTGCCACTTCAATTTCTGCAAGTCCGCCTCCTCGTAAGATAATTTTCCGTTTACTTTCTACTAGTTGATCAATATGACATAAGATAATTGCTTCTTCCAATCATTTCTGCCTAATTTTACAATGCTCAATTAATTGGCTAAATCAGCAACGAAAGGCTCAAGCAGCTGGGATGGGCTGCCAAGCTGCTGGAGTAACATACTAAACTGCTGGGGCCAATCTTTTGATCAACCATCCCTTCTAAATGCAACAATGCTTTCACCACCATCGTCAACTGATCCGATTGAACTCCTGTGTTGTAAACTTATTCAGCAAGCAGCACAGAATGACAAGGAGTGCTTCTGTAGCATCGGGTCTCCAGATTCTGAGGATGCCACCCTAGCTCCTTCTTTGGATGGAATTATAGGACTCTGTAATATTACAGGAAACTCTTTGGACACTATCTGTGAAGGTATACATTTTTCATACTGAACTTTAAGATTTTCACCATCAAAACCTTCTTCAAAACTTGTAAGGGGGTTGTTGATGATACAAGTTGTTTGACACTATATAACATAAGCATCCACTATTTGTCTGGCTTACTTGTCATGGTTACAGATACTTCATCTTTTCCGTGGACTCCTCCTTCATCAAAATCCCGACCAACTCCAGGTCCTCCGGGTATGCAAAGTTTGCGAACACAATTATATTGACAAACTTCAACAGTCATGGCTTTTGTTTGTTTAAATCTGGTACATTTTTATCGCATCACAATTTGTGCTTACGTTATAAGATTTGCAACCAACGTATCTTTTCTGCAGGGAAGAAGACAGTGATTGTTCCAGTTGTTGTCCCAATAGTCATAGCCCTGGTGCTAATTGCAGTAGCTACTGGAATTTATATACTGAAATCAAAGAGAAAACAGCTTGAGGCTGTGGATAACTCTCGAAATGATATCAACTACGACAGTGGTAGGAATTATGCACCTGCAGCTCCAACACAGGTTTTGACTCCCAGTAAAGCAGCTGGCCCTTCTCCTATAACTACAATGGCTTCAGCTCCAGAGACGAAGGATGACTTCAACACAGCTGAATCTTTGCATTATGCACTAGGAGTTCTCAGGGCTGCTACTAACAATTTCTCCAGTGCTCATAAGATCGGTCAGGGAGGGTTTGGGGTCGTTTACGAGGTAAGAGTAGTTCAGCCATCTTGTGCTAGTTACTCAGCCTTGACATATTAATCTAATGGTTGAATCATCTTTTGGCTCAGGGCTCCTTACCAAATGGCCAGAACATAGCAGTCAAAAGGCTATCAAACACCTCTGGCCAAGGTGATAAGGAATTTAAAAATGAGGTGGTCCTTTTGGCAAAGCTGCAGCACAGAAATTTGGTAAGGCTACTCGGATTCTGCTTGGAGGGTGAAGAAGAGTTGCTAGTGTATGAATTCGTCCCAAACAAAAGCCTTGACTACTTCTTGTTTGGTATGAAATCACTAATCCCATAAAGCTGCAAGAAATGCAATGTCAGCTGAGATATACATTCTTTCAATCATCATGATAAGTATTCAATAACCTTGATACATATGGACATTGCAGATCCCCAAAAGCAAGAACAACTGAACTGGTCCAGGCGATACAATATAATCAGAGGCATTGCCCGCGGGATGCTTTATCTTCACGAGGATTCTCCTATCCGAATCATTCACCGTGACCTTAAGGCTGCTAACGTTCTGCTGGATGCAGAGTTGAACCCGAAAATTGCAGACTTTGGCATGGCAAGAATCTCTAATTTTGAACAAACTCACATTAATACCAGCCGTGTTGTTGGAACATAGTAAGATATTTCTATCAGCATAATCATGCTCAAAATGTGGACGAATATAGCAGTCTGAATACATTTCTTTTACTATTTTTCCATGATTTGCAGTGGTTACATGGCTCCAGAGTACGTGATTCACGGACAATTCTCGGTAAAAACAGATGTATACAGCTTTGGTATTTTGGTCTTGGAGATTGTAAGCGGTAAAAGAATTAGCACACCACTATATCAAGTTGGAAACCTTCTCAGTTATGTAAGTATCAGGCAAAGTCCATTTTCACTAAACAGATTGCCAAATTTCTGTCAGTAATGTAATTGCTGTATCTGTAGGCATGGAGATGTTGGAGCGACGATAGACCGTTGGAGATCATGGATCCAACATTCAGAGATTCATATTCGAGTGATGAAGTCTTAAAATGCATTCACATAGGTCTTCTTTGTGCTCAAGAAGACATTAGTCGAAGACCAACGATGGCATCAATAGTCCTTTCACTGAATTCATACTCTGCAGCGGGGACTCTTTCAATGCCACAGCACCCTGCATTCATGTATAGTCAAAGTTCAGACCAATCAACAACTGCAACAAGAACTGACAGTAGTTCAATACAGTAATCCAGAATGACCCAACAATCACTAAACCAGAGCTTAGGTAGTGATAACGAAGTTGCAATGCAGTGATGATTTCGAGTGGAAAATTGTACTTAAATCTTAAGTTCTTAACACATGAAAATGTGCCCTTTTCTCTTGTTTCTTTCGCCTTTCATTGAAAGAAAAATGTGCATTTCATCCAACTGTTCTTAAAATTTAGTGTTTCATGACGCGCCAAAATCCAAATGATATAGCACTATGATGAGCTTGGTGCGTTAGCCTAAACTGACAGATGTATATAAATGACATCTCACATCTCTTAGAGTTTGCTTATTCTACCTTAAAATTTAATGCTCTTTACCTAATATACCCTTTGGACTAGTTTATATATATAACAAAAAAAGAAGAAGAGGCTTGACACACGAACTTGTCAGGAATTGTTAGTCATTACCCAGTCACGGAGTATTTATTAACCGAAATCTACAAAGCAAAGAGGGGTTAATGATTTAATTTGATTGAAATAATATTGTAATGGCCTAGTTGTGAACCAAACGATCAACCAATGATATTGTCCCTATCGGTATGTTGAACTATTAACTTCTGGTAGCTGAATCATTCTTCTGACAAAGTCTATGTTGAATCAATCTTGTTTGTTCCATTTAACATACATGATCGTTGGGTGGACAAAGCGTTTAGTTAGTTGACGACATTCGGTAAGGATAGTCACAAAGAGGTCAAAAAATGGCAAGAATTGGAGGGAGATCATATTCACAAATGATGAAAGCAATGATGTTGAAAATACTGATATTGTTATCATCATCATCATCATCTGCTAAAATGTTTTCATTAGCGCAACAAAGCAAGACACCATTGCCACCCTGCTGGAATAGCTTAGTAAACTGCTATACCAAATATTCCGGCCCAGGATCTCTGTTGATTACAACAGTGCTTTCATCATCGTATCCGATTGAATCCCTTTGTTGCCCACTTTTTCAACAAGTAGCACGGGATGACAAGGACTGCTTCTGTAGCATTGGCGCTATCGATAAAAGGGATCTCAACCCAAGTGTAGCTAATTCTTATAATGACATTTTAACCATCTGTGACATTACAGATAGCTCTATCAACACTATCTGTAAAGGTATACATTCTTTCATTGAAGATTTTCACAATGAATTGTTGATAGTAATCTGACTTGTATGTCATGGTTACAGATTATTTATATTCTTCATCGATTGCGCCTTCACCAGCATCAGAACCAACACCAGGTCCTCCAGGTATGTTAATGCTACAAAGTACAAAACACATTCAATTGCAAGCTTCAATCTCTTTTTTTATTACAGGACTCAAGATTTTGTGTTATTTTTTGTACCATAATTCTTATCTCATATTACAGCCGATGTATCTGTTCTGCAGGGAAGGAGGTGGTGATTATTCCAATTATTGCTGTCCTCCTAATAGTCATAGCACTGGTGCTACTTGTAGTAGCTATAGGAATTTGTATTCGGAACTCGAAGAGAATTCGGCATGAACTTGTAGCTTCTCAATATGATACCAGCTACGACAGTGGTATGAGTCTTACTCCTGAATCTTTACAGTACACAATGGGAGTCCTCAAGACTGCCACTAACAACTTCTCCAGTGCCCGCAAGCTTGGTGAGGGAGGATTTGGTGTCGTCTACATGGTAATTTTAATTAAGCAACTCATAAGGCTAAGAAAATTTCATATAGCTAGTTTCTCATCTTTTGCTCAGCCTTGAATAATTAGTCTAATGGTTGAATCATCGGTTGGCTCAGGGCACTTTACCAAATGGCCAAAACATAGCAGTCAAAAGGCTATCAGACTCCTCTTTCCAAGGTGATAAGGAATTTAAAACTGAGGTGGTTCTTTTGGCGAAGCTGCAGCATAGAAATTTGGTTAGGCTACTGGGATTTTGCTTGGATGGTGAAGAAAAGTTGCTAGTGTATGAATACGTTCCAAACAAAAGCTTGGACTTCTTTTTGTTTGGTATGTCGTCATCACTTACAATATGTTTGCTTAGAAATCTGTAGTCCTTCAACTATGATAACTAAGAAGTATCAAATACTAACATTGATGCATACAGATCATAAAAAACAAGTACAACTGAACTGGTCCAGGCGTTACAACATTATCAAAGGCATTGCCCGAGGGATGCTTTATCTTCACGAGGACTCCCCTATTCGAATCATTCACCGCGACCTTAAGGCTGCAAACGTTCTGCTGGATGCAGAGTTGAACCCAAAAATTACAGATTTTGGCATGGCAAGAATCGCTAATTTCGAACAAACTCACATTTTTACCAGAAGTGTTGTTGGAACATAGTAAGTTAGATATTTCTATCAGCATAGTCATTTGCAAATTGGATGAACATAGCAGTCTGTGTGACATTCTATTTCTATTTTTCCATGAATTGCAGTGGTTACATGGCTCCAGAGTACTTGATTCACGGACAATGCTCAGTAAAATCAGATGTATACAGCTTTGGTATTTTGGTCTTGGAGATTGTAAGTGGTAAAAGAATTAGCTCATCAATTTATCAAGGTGGAGCTGGTGAAAAGCTTCTTAGTTATGTAAGTATCAGACAAGGTCCATCTTTCACTAAATAGAACTATCAATTTCTATTAGTAATGTAATTGCTGTATCTGTAGGCTTGGAGATTGTGGAGCGAGGGAAGACCATTGGATTTAACTGATCCCACTTTGAGGGATTCATGTTCTAATGATGAAGTATTGACTTGCATTCAAATTGGCTTGCTTTGTGTTCAAGAAGATGTTAGTAGAAGACCAACAATGGGATCAATAGTCCTTGCACTCAATTCATACCCTGCAGCAGGTGCTCTTTCAGAACCACAACACCCTGCATTCATGTATGGTCAAGATTCAGACCAATCAACAAGTGCAACAAGAAGTGACAGCAGTACACCACAGTTGTCTCAGAACAAGCCAAGGATCAACAAACCAGAGCTTACTTAGCAAAGTTTCGATGCAGTGACGATATCGAATCAATTTTTGAGTTAAAATCGTTACACGAGAAATGTGACCATAACTAAAGTTTTTTTCACCCTTTGATTGGATTAAAGAAAAAAATTCCTTGCATCTTTCAATTCTCAAATTTTGCTTCTGAGTGTCTTCCAAGGTGCGGCAATTGTATACTAAAGCATTATCACCTGTACTAAAACATAAAGAGGTCTAGCTGGTTAGCCGGACATAAGTCAGGGGCTCAGGTCCTTCATTAGTTAGGGATCAGCACAATCCTTGAACAAGTAGCTGATATAATAATGATCCTATAACACATCAACACCAGTTGTGACAGTGTCGATTAATATACGTTTTGGTAGACTTTGAATCTCTTTGCGAAGTTATGCACGAATAATATGTTTTGGTAGACTTCTTCGGTACCAAACATTCAAAACGTATATAATGTTTCTGTATGCGCGGTAGTGCGGTACCATATATGAGTATATTGTTTAACATGCGCGCCATCATGTTGAATATCTTTGAATGAATGTTACTTGAACCCGTAATCGGACAATTACGGACAATATATATTAGATGAGGTTATTAATTATTAACAAGGGATCACTAATAATTAAAAATATCACTAATCAAACCTTTTTGTATCAGTGATCCCGACCTAAGTTTTTGTGAAATGTGATACTTCAAAAATATGAAAAAAAAATCCAACCCCCTACACTTTAAGAATGAATTCACACAGACCGCCAGTACAATTTTCTGTTGATACAAAAAAAGTTTGACACAAGATGTGGCCCGTTCTTGTGGGCCCAAATTGTTTTGCCAAGACGAAAGTTTGGTAGTGTATAACCCAGCCCATGTATCCATGGCCTGTTAACAAATTGAAACCGTTCCTAGTTCTGATTGCTTAACTCTTCCATTGGGCTACTTTCTCCTATTTTGCTGGTAGCCCAGCTGGTATTGAACAAACCCAATTCTGATAGAAACATACATATGCTGAACAACTCTACGAGACTACCTATCAACCAAGTACGAATGAAGATACTGAAACCAACAGAACAATATAAAATGTCCGTCGTAGTCACTACTCACTAGTCAGAAATGATACTCATGATATCCATTACCTAACAAAACTAACCGATAGAACAATATAAATTGGCCGTCTTAGTCAGAAATGATACTCATGATATCCGTTAGCTAACAATACTAACCAATAGAACAATATAAATTGGCCGTCTTAGTCAGAAATGATACTCATGATATCCGTTAGCTAACAAACAGCTGTTCATAATTTTGTTTTTGATAAAATATATCATGATGGGAACCCATTATTTTGTCCCTTTGGGTATGTTGAACATATTAACCGATGGTACGTAGGTGAATCATTCTTCTGAGAAATTAAAGTCCGGCTGTATTGATGCAACCCCGTTTTTTTTCTGTTCCATATTATCTATGATCGTAGGGAAGACAAAGAATTTTATTAGTTGGCAATGCTCACAGGGAGGATAGGAATGGAAGCAATTGGAGGGAGATTGTATGCAAGAATGGTGCTAGTTATGATGTTGAGAATATTGATTTTGTTATCATCATCAACTGCTATTAGGCTTTCATTTGGACAACAAACGGGTTTAAGCTGGAGGCCACCCTGCTGGGATGAGTACTTTGATTGTGTCTTATCTACTGACAACAAATCATTCCTTAATACAAGTGATATCTACTGCTGCCCACTTATGAATGAGCAAATCCAAACTCGGGAAAACTGCTGGTGTAGCATCCTTCCTGACCTCCATCAAAACCTCACCAAGGTCTCTGGCATAGTCGCCTTCACGTCCGAATGCAACGTAGCTGTTTCTCTTGATGATTTTGACACCTTATGCTCAGGTACGGGCAAATTTATTTTCATGAAATGAAATTTTTGATGGGTATTCAAGTACACGAACACGGCATGTTTTCCTGTTTTTGATCGATATCCGATCAACATTGATCAATGAAGCAAGCATGTAAGGTGATCGGAGATGTTTGGCAGTATATGATGCATCAGCTAATTGTCTGACTTGCATGTCATTGTTACAGATACTATATACTCGTATTCTCCAAGGACTCCCCCTTCATCAGAATCACTAGCAACACCAAGTCCTCCAGGTATGCAAATTCAGCAAGCTATCATTATTGAAATGGACAAACACCAACTGTAGTCTTGGCTATTGGTTGCTTCAATCTTGTATTTTTCAGAATCTCACGATTGTGGCCTTGTGGGTATGTTTTCGGACTGGAATAGTTATCTCATATGACAGGAAATGTGCATCTGATCTCTTCTGCAGGGATAATGAGAGTGAATTTTCCTATTGCTGTCCCAATCGTTGTCTTAGGACGAATGTTGCTTGGCCTAGCTATAGGACTATATATTTGGAAGTCAAAGACAAAACGGCCTGAACGTGATGCTTCTCGAACCGTTGCCAACTCCGGTAGTGGCACGGATCCTACAGCTTCTGTGCCAACTCAGGTTGTGACTACGAGCATAACAGTCGATCCTACTCCTATGGCTACTCCTGCTCCAGCTACGGAGACGATGGATGAGTTTACCTCACCTGAATCTCTGCAATATACATTGGGAGTTCTCAGGACTGCCACTAACTATTTCTCCAGCACCCACAAGATTGGTCAGGGAGGGTTCGGTGTCATCTACAAGGTAATGGTTTTAAGCAACTTATAAGGCTAAGCATATTTCAAGTAGCCAGTTCGACCATTTATTGTGTTCGTTGCTCATACTTAGTCTAATGATCGAAGCATCTTTTGGCTCAGGGCTCTTTACCAAATGGCCATAACATAGCAGTCAAAAGGCTCTCAAACACCTCTGGCCAAGGTAATAATGAATTTAAAAATGAAGTGGTTCATTTGGCGAAGCTGCAGCACAGAAATTTGGTTAGGCTACTAGGATTTTGCTTGGAGGGTGAAGAGAAGTTGCTTGTATATGAATTCGTCCCAAACAAAAGCTTGGACTACATGTTGTTTGGTATGTCATCACAAAAAATGGATAGAAAAATCTGCAAGATATGCAATATATGTTTGCTGAGAATTACGTAGTCCTTCAATCATGATAACTTGTAAACTATCCAAATAACTTTGGTGCATACTGAATAACACTGATTGTGCAGATCCTCAAAAGCAAGAACAACTGAACTGGCCCAGGCGTTACAGTATCATCAAAGGCATTGCCCGAGGGATGCTTTATCTTCACGAGGACTCTCCTACCCAAATTATCCACCGTGACCTGAAAGCTGCTAACGTTCTGCTCGATGCAGAGTTAAACCCAAAGATCACAGATTTTGGCATTGCAAGAATCTCTAGTTTCGAACAAACACACATTCAAACCAGCCGTGTTGTTGGAACATAGTAAGTTAGATACTATTGTCAGCAGAGCCATGTTCAAAATGGATGAACTTAACAGTCTGTTACATTTCTTTTCCTATTTTCCATGACTTGCAGTGGTTACATGGCTCCGGAGTACTTGATTCACGGACAATTCTCTGTAAAATCAGATGTATACAGCTTCGGTATTTTGGTGTTGGAGATTGTAAGTGGTAGAAGAATTAGCACACCAATATATCAAGTTGGCGCTACTGAAAACCTTCTTAGTTATGTAAGTGTCAGACAAGGTCCCTTTTTCACTAAGCAGAACTGCCGATTTTCTGTCAGTAATGTAATTGTTGAATCTGCAGGCATGGAGATGTTGGACCGACGGAAAACCGTGGGAGATAATGGATCCACAACTGAGGGTCTCATGTTCCAATGATGAAGTCTTCAAATGCATTCACATAGGTCTGCTTTGTGCTCAAGAAGACGTTAATAGAAGACCGACAATGGAATCAGTGGTCCATTCACTCAATTCATTCTCTGCAGCTGGGGCTCTTTCAATGCCACAGCACCCTGCATTCACATATGGTCGAGACTCAGACCCATCAACAAGTGCCAGTAGTACCACACCGTGGTCTTAGAACGAGCCAAGGATAACGAAACCATATCTTAGGTAGCAAAGTTTCAGTGCATTGATCATTTTAGAAGTTGACTGAAATATAACCCATGAAATGCCCCCTTTTCTCTAGTTTCTTACACCCTTCATTGGATGAGCTGATGAGTGAAAAATGCGACCGTTCATCATGCTGATCTCAAAATTATCTTCCAGAGTGTTTTTCAAATTCCGTGGTGCACCAATTGTAGACTAAAGCAGAATGGCTTGTGCTACAACATACACAGTTTCATATGGAGTACTTAAGTCAGGGTCTCAGAGCCTTATTTTAGGATCAGCACAATCTGACATAGTGATCCTTTAACACCAGTTATTGCAATGTGCAGTTTTGTGCAGTTTTCATGTAACAATAAATTGTCTGATTGGACATTCTGTACCAAACGTATAACGTTCATTAACACCAGGATTAAAAGAAATCTGGACCAATCAAGTTCATCATGGAGCATCACAAATACCGAAGCCCTGTACTAGGTAATAAACCGAGTGCAAAAGCCTAAATTACTGATTTGGGATGTAGCCAATATTGGGTATTCCTGGCAAAAAAGATATATGAGATCGAGCTTCCAAAAATGTTGGTTATTTGGTTACTCCACTTGAAAAGTTACTGCAATGGTATTCTCTAATCCAAATTATACTGATAATAAAAAAGATATATGACAAGGACCTTATTGATGAGTAATGTTTTTGATATAAATGATTTCTTAAAGAAAGAAAGAAATATTATCAGTATAATTTGGATTTTGCAGTATCACAAGCACTCCACGCCTAGCATAATTGCATAAATCAGACCTTGAGTAGTAAGGAAAGCACTAACTTCGTTTTATTTCAACACCAAATACTACATACTTTCATTGGAAAGTTAGAATCTTGAAAAACGGAAATTGATCAACTGTTATTGCCAATATGTCCACAAAATCTCATTCAACCACACAGCTTTCAAGTTTAAAAACCTACTTTCCTCTCTATACACATATAAATGTTGATCACACTATATATTCACAATAGTTTGTAGCGACTCGAAAATATTTAGTGAGAAAAATATTGCAATCGTTTTCCCACGACACATTACGTATAAGGTTAATTTCTCGTTCGCCGTCCGGTACATCACAACGAGCATACGATGAATGGCCATAACTTCTTTAAGGTCCTTGCCAAGCTAATCACCTTCATTTTCTGGCTCTCACTATTTACATCAACCGCAGCAATTAGAAATCCAACAATACCAAAACCCATTAACGAAGAGCTCAACAATGCCATTGCGTACATACACAGTCGGTCCATGATATCGGATAGAGCGCTTGCTAGGGGGGCTGACACACTGATTTCAAGCCCACCGCCACCGCAGTATAAACCAGAGCGGGTGGTTCCTAGTTGGTATAGCTCATTGCACGATGTTCCTAGTGGGCCTAACACAATGGTTCCACCACACAGTGCTTAACTGTTTAAGGTGACACCACGAAAGAATTGGACTTGAAGAAGGGATTTTGCTATGCCCGGGACAAATACGATTGAAGAGTGATGATAAATGTCTTGACAATTTTCATTTACTTGGTAGAGTAATAAATGTACTCGTTGTACTCCGTTTCTAATGCAATTTTTCACATTCAGTTTTATCATAGTGGATCCAGAATTAACGAATGTTGTTTTTTCACTTCTGTCTTTCAAGCGAGATGATGTTTTCTTTCAACTTAGTGCAACCAAATTAAATTTTAGTATTTGATTAACAGTCTCACAAAAATAGTTGATTTTATCACTGCAGTTGAAGTCTGTTGTACAAGTTAAAATTTTGATGAAATTAAGTATGTAGAAAGCGGGCAGTTCGACGTTGGTGTCCCACAATAGTTTGGCAAAGTGTGAAGGCTGAGACTGAAAAGAGATTGTTAGACTAACCCACCGAGTCTTTCACGCGGTAGTACAAAACACACTTATTTCTCTGAACCTTGCTAATTAACAAACTGCCCCTATTTTATTTAGAAACAGATAGGCTGATAGGCATAAAACTATGTGGGTCATACAAGTTCTTTCCGAGATTGAAGTGCAATACGCCATACGGATTTGTATAACATTAGGGACACCAAAACCCCTTTGAAAAGCGGGCAAATTCCTAACAGTACACCCTCTTATAAATTCTAGAAAGTGGAATATAATTTCAAACTAGTGCAGCCCCGTGCGATCATGGCAACTTATGTTGATACATAATACATGCAACCTTGGTATCCAGTTTTATGTTTTAATCGATCGTTTTACTGTGTTATTTTTAATGTTCGATCGTGAAAAATGATGCACTTTATGTTTTCTTAAGCGCTCTTATTTGTAGAAATCACTCAATCAGCACACAATACCCCATCTCCTTCCCGGATTTTATACGCACATGTGTTTTTTTTTTTAAAGCAGCATAGAAAATTCCATTAAAGCCAACACTAATTTGTCAAGAAATATCTAATGTGGGATATGGAATCATGCATCATAAAGGGAATCTGTTTTTAGAATTGAAAATATCGAACCTTGAAGAAAATCTGTCAAATTATTGAGGAAATGATTCTTTCAAGTTCGAGAATACTTACATCGTACACCCGGTGTACCTTGCTCCATACACCTCTCTTTGTTTATTTCTCTTGTTTTAGGCCCAATACTTCATAAAAATTAAAGGGTCCAATCGGCAAATTATATCATACACCCGGTGTACCTTGCTCCATACACCCACCTTTGTATATAGATGATTAAAAAATTGGACCCTTTATTTTTTATGAATTATTGGGCCTAAAACAAAAGAAATAAACAAAGAGGGTGTACGGAACAAGGTACACCGGGTGTACGATGTAAGCATTCGGTCCAATCTTTTAATCATCTACATACAAAGGTGGGTGTACGGAGTAAGGTACACCGGGTGTATGATATAATTTACCCTCAGACATCACAGTTTTTTTTTTCTTTTTGCATCAATGATGTTACACAAATAATTGCGTGAGACCATTTTTCTTTTTTTTGAATTTTTTTTTTGATTTTTTTTTTTTTTTGCTATGGGGTCATTTTTCAGTTGTATGGGGGTTATTTTTCAGTTTTAACTGCAGTTGTATGGGGTCATTTTTCAGTTGTATGTGGGTCATTTTTCAGTTGTAAGGGGGTCATTTTTTCAGTTTTAACTTGTTATACATTTTTCAGTTGTACATGGGTCATTTTTCAGTTGTATGGGGTCATTTTTCAGTTTGTATGGGGTCATTTTTCAGTTTAAGTTGTTATACATTTTTTCTAAGGGGTTCATTATTCATTTATAGGGGGTCATTTTTCAGTTGTATGGGGGTCATTTTTCAGTTGTATGGGGGTCATTTTTCAGTTATATAGACTTGAAAAAAAAAATTCGAAAAAAAAAAAACTGGGTCATTTGGCCAGACCCGTCTCACACAAATTTTCCTAATGATGTTAAGTGCAATGCTGCTTGTTTTTTTTTTTAGAAAAAGGACATAGAGATTTTCATTCATAGAAAAGCCATATGGAATCTACATAGAAAATGACCCTAAAACATACTTGATCAATTAAACTATTACAAAATTTACTAACAAGACAAAAAATTAAAATAATTAAGCGTGTCGAGCATATTTCCTTCAATGTCTTTGCATCTTTCCCGGAAAAAGAGTTCTTCAACGCTAATATCATAAGCACTTGCCTGCTGGTATTCATACTGCAAAATAATTCTTCGTATATCATGTGTCCCCAAAATATATCTTCAACTGAGACCATACTTTGGTGAAAAGTAATCACCATAATAACACCAAGCCTCACAAAGGAGCCAATAAGCCTCACGAAGGAGCAAAATATCTATCACAAAGGATAACTAAACTAGCCTCACAAAGGAGTCAAATATCGAAATTTATTGAAGTAAATTGAATAAAAGATAAAAACAATCAAGAAATTGAAAGCAGGAAGGGGCTTATCGATGGTAGATGGCCAACGACAGCCCCATTAGGGCTTACTGAAGAATTTTCTAAGAGGGGGGCTAAGAGAGAAGGCTATGATTTTTTTTAGAGAGACGAATAGTGCAATAATGCTTGTTGATACAGTGATACTGCGTATGTTTTTGCATAGGCAGGTTACGATTTGAAAGGAAAAGAAAATGGAAGTCTATAACTATTATTGCCAATGTCAATATCAAAGACTATCTCGACTTCATACCAAAAAAAAAAAAAGAAGACAAAGAGGGTCTATATCAAAGACTATCTCGACTTACTTTTTTTTTTTGATCAGGTAAAGAGGGTCTCCCTCTTTGGGCGTGGCTAAAGTGCATCGCCTAACGTACGGCCTCGGGTATCCAGTAGGTGCTTCCTAAGAGGTTTGAACCCAAGACTTGGTGAACAAGTTACAACTTATTTATCAGTGGGCTAACCCGCATCACTTTCCAGCGTCTTAGGCATAGATTCAAAGTATGTCTTTTTAGTTTACCTTCTAGATTCATCTCCACCATCCTATATAAAGGATGCTAGACTTGTATTCCATAATCAACTCACAACACAATCAATAATACAATATCATTCCCTCACTAAAATCTCTCTACTCTTCTCTTCCTTATTCCAACAAAACTTCAATAAAAATGAGTTATTTCCTATAACAAGGTTGTTTGGTAAAATAATTCCCAATATCGGGTTGGTTAAAAAGTATTTCCCATTATGGTGTTACTTTAGGTTCGGATAACACATACCTGAATTTTTTTTCCTAACTAAATAAATTTTGTATTTTTTCTAAAACCATAATAATTATAATAATAATAATAATAATATCCAAAATAATTTTAACGTGTGGCATAACAAATCGAGTTTCCCAGTACGTGTATGGTGCATTTTCTATGGTGGAAATCTGTGGATAATTGTACTGACAAATTCATTAATTTGTTAGTATAAAAATAATAAACCTTTAACACGAGAATAGTATNGCCTTGTACTGACATAATAAAGAACTTGTCATTACAAAATAAGTACTATAACGATTTCGCTCTTGGGAGTCGGTGTGAATTTGTACTGACTTGAATGAATTTGTCATTACAAAATAGATATTATGAACACAAAATTAGAAAAGATTTGTACTGAGTAAACAATGAACTAATGTTAACTTTTGTAAGTACCATTTACCATATCTTCATGCTACTTTGCAATTTGACATCAAACAAAGCATTTAGACATCTAGCATCTTCCTTATTCTGGTGGTAGGTCACTACTTCGACCTTAGGTGCATCATTAGTTGGTTTAGTTGGTATAGGCCCTTCTAGAACACATAACTATTTTCTCTCGTGTCTTATTATAATATCATGTACTACTCGAGATAGTTGTATCCACTAAGCTTATTATCTTAATCCAACATCTTTACAAATTTAACGTTACTGTATTTTTGTTGTAACAATTTATCGGACCTGATATCGGATGGAAGTTTCATATTATTCTTACTAATGTTAACTTTTGTAAGTACAAATTTTGGTAAAAAAATCGAACTGTTGTCATATTGTAGATACAATATCAAGTTATTGTAGTTACGGATGTGAAAGGAAAAAATTGTGCCATTCATGTACTAATTTGTACTGACACTTATACACATATGTAAGTACAGAAACTTTAAACTTTATCATCACCGTCAGAACTACAAATTGTTGGTACGAAAATGTACTTTTGTTGTAACAATTTTTCGATTTGAATTTTCTTGAATCGGGGTAAGGCTGCGTACATCAGGCTCCCTCAATACCCCATCTGAGATGGGATTTAATGGGATTGTTGTTGTTGTTGTTACTGTTGTTGTTGTTGTCAGAACTACAAATTATTGTTACGAAAACGTACTTTTGTTGTAACAATTTTTCGGACGTGATCTAGGATGGAACCCATATGTTGTTCTTACTAATGTTAACTTTTGTAAGTACAAATGTTCGATTTTTTTTTTCTGGCCAATAGAAAAGATAAAAGGTTAAAAAAATATTAAGTGAATCAACCACCACTAAATCAATGGTGATAATTGTCATTTTCTATACCTTATGTTCCTATGATTTTTTAGATAAGGATAGGATATTCACCCAACTTTTAGGGTATTTCCAATGAGTATTTGGGGTAACCTTGACATCATTGGGAGGGCAAAAGACCAAAAAAGAGGGCAAATATTTTTGCCCGCCATTATCTGTAGCGACGAATTTTAAGATCCGTCACCATAATTTTTTTAGTTGGTATCCGTGACGAAAATTTCTAATATTTGTGATCACAGAAACTGTTATCCGTCACGACGGTTAAAAAAGTATGTGGTCACATATTTGAAGGGAAGGTGGAGTCGGGTCCGTGCTTTGGGAGAACTTATATAGTACACCTTGAGTTGTACCACTTTTGATACACCCTTCTCACAAATACCCTATTTTAATGTATTTTTATCAAAAGAAAAAATAATATTTTCTCTCTCTTTCCTTTTTAATCCCTATTTTAGTCAATTTGTTTTTTTACCCTTATAGAAATGCACAAAATACCCATTTTGAACACTTACACTCTCTCTTCTACAACACTTTCACTAATTCGTTTTAATCATCTCTAATCCCATAAAAAAATCGAATTAGTGACCCTTTTAGAACAATTAGTGAATTGTTGTACAAAATTAGTGAAGTATATTTTTTACACTTGAGGTATACCAAATATTTTTTTACAAAGTGGTACACCTCGGGTATACGGTATAATTTGCCGTATATTGTTCCGTAGGTTTAGGATTGGATATCCACCATTTTATTTTTTAATTTTAAAAATTTAAAAATAAAAATAAGTGGCTAAGACCTCTTTTTTATTCTTTTGCTCCCTAGGTATAAAGGTTAGCACAAATCATCATTTCTTATCGGTTGCCATACGCCGCACAAACAAAAGTAGGCCTCTAAGTTCTCCACCCTTCCCTCCTCACCAACAAAAAATGGCACCGAAAAAGAAAAAGACGGCAAAAAAAACAGGAAAGGGGATACAGCTATTTGAGGGGCTAGAAACGGAAAAGGATAGGAGGAAGAGGCAGATTCTTGAGCTTGGACATCTTAGGTTGGATCAAGCTAGGAGAGAGGTAGACTTTACAATCTACAAGCCGGGTAGAAGAGTGAATTTTGATGATATCAAAAATAAGAAGTTATGGAGGTATACGGTGTACGACAGTACTAAAGCCGATGCCAAACTAGGATTAGAAATCCTTGTTGTTGAGGAAGGTGTGGATCCACCAAAAATGATCTTGCACTTCACAACGGTGCAACAAGTTCTTTTTGATACCAGTAATGCAAAGCGGATTTTACTGGTACGGGGCTCTTTTTTAATATTGAATTATTGGCAATTTGCTTTATAAGTTTTCATTCTAAATTAAAATTAAATGTAGGTCATCCCTCCTGCTGAATAT
The DNA here is from genome assembly GCA_900322385.1 of Pharnaceum exiguum. Taxonomy (NCBI): domain Eukaryota; kingdom Viridiplantae; phylum Streptophyta; class Magnoliopsida; order Caryophyllales; family Molluginaceae; genus Pharnaceum; species Pharnaceum exiguum. Next base: position 143,053 of record ONZK01001685.1, on the reverse strand, counting down.
ATAGAGCGCACAAAAATCCTAGTGAGTTTTATTCCCTTATATATATATATATATATGTATGTATATATATAGCATACAAAACCTAATTTGGAATTTTTCGTGCAGCCCAAAATCAAAGGCGTGCTGACGTTAGTAAACGGAGGAGCATACCCTGAGGATGAATCATACCATTTGGAGTACGTATTCCCTTTTATTTAAGTATTTGTCTATGATGATGTGCTGGTGTCTCATCTAGCCTGTTTTAGGTTGCTACTTATCTAGGCTAGTACTATTAAGTATTTGTTTATAGACACTTGTCTAATCATTGGACATTAATTAATTGGAAGATTTGAAGCGCATAAGTAGTTTCTGAGCAATTTGTTTTGTGGGATTGTGCATTACTTTTGCTGTACTTGTACTCCTGATATTTCATTTTAGAGGTAATTTGTGCATTGTCGTCTGATCTTTCAAATACTAGAGTACTTCTGTATGTGGATTTGTTGGTTCATAATAAGCAGCTTGTTTTACACTTTTTTTTTTCGTTGTTAGAAACGATACAACTGTTCTCCTGAGAAGATGGGTTGATGGAGAACAAGATAAAAATCGCCTTGCTACAGTGTTAACTGGATCTTCAGAAAAATTTGACAGACATGCAGAGGGTAAGGCTTCCACTTTGAACTTATATATGTTGGTTTGGTGTGACAACTGCAATTAAAGTGAGGTTAAGAATCTGAGCTAAAACAAACAACACCTGTGGAGTTCAATTCAAAGGAAACAACCGTTAATTCTACTCTTTAGTTTTCAGAAAGTGCCCATAGTATACCCTCTTTGTTTACTGTCCCAGTGTTTACTCAACAGAAAAATGTAGTGTCTTCTTTTTCTATTTCAAGGAACCATTACAAGTTTTGCCTTTCTGAAATTAAAGTGTACTTGTTTATATAAGTGACCAAGTTAATGTTTTGCTAGGGATTACTCCAAGTAATACCCAATGCGATGAGTCTCATGCCCGTATCGTTGGAGACTTCCTGATAGGTAATGACTAACACTGTTTTGGCTATGCCCTTTTTGGGGTTGACTTATTTCCCCGCACTTGCGAGACTTTAGTGTTCTGAAAAAAATAACACATTTTATTGGCTTTGCAGCTACCAAAAATGAATCTAAGATCAGCTTGAAATACGAGAGTGTTAAAGCGCGAAAACTTCCAGATCCGAACCCCGATTCTTATCTACCCCCTAGCTGTACGGAAAAGTACACTTACGATCTGTATGTGTTTTTAAGTGTAAGTGAATTTTGTTGTACTTATTAATATGACTCAGTATGTCTAGCCTAGCCATTTTGTTGTCTCAAGTCCTAATCTGTTTTCTAGGCCGCGCATTCACGTAAAGAGAAAGATTATGCCACTCGAATTGCACGCTCCAGTTCAATAATTGAGGTTCTTTTACCCTTGTCCCACATTCCCTTTTATAGTCTTTCCTTCATGACTTCTAGCTTCATATTAAGTCATATGAATAAAAAAAAAATGAAATTAGCTATTGTAACTAACCGTCAAATCTTTGGTGATTTAGATACCCTCAAGTTGGGATATCTTGGATGAAATGTTGGTAAGTTTTATTTTCTCGTTTTGATGATTTCTCTCTTTTCATTCACTATTTGTTGCTTATAAATTCTTTTGTCACTTCTAGGAATGTGCTCATGAATACGGAGTTTTCTCTGACCTTAGGAGAAGGGGACAAGGCTTTCGGATTTTGTAGGTATCCTTTGAGGTTAATTGAAATTAGCGACAAGTTTATTAACTACATACTAATTGTATTCCCATTTTGCAGCTATGACATATCCAGGCTGCTAATTCAAGCACGTGATGAAGGTGATGTTTCTTCTGTTTGTAATTTTTTCCATCTTAATTTCTGCTGTTTTGGATGGTCTTGGTGTTACAGAGCAAACCTGTTCAGCTATCATGATACCACAGATCTCTCATTTCTCTTGCTATAGATTCTTCTTTTCTTTTTGGAAATAGAAAAAGTACTGCCCACCTTTTGTGCATAATTCTGTTATCTTTTTTATTGATAGCTCCCGAACCTGAAATAGCGGAGGAAGAGGAGGAGGAGGCTACACAATCTGAATCTGAAGAAGCGGAACCACCCTTACCATCATCTCCGAGTAATCAGTATTCCAATTTAAGCTAACGAATCCTTGGAGCTTAATCTAAATCTTTGGATATTGAGAAGAGGTCTTTATTTGCATGCTTTGTAAAATTGTAATGACTTAACAGAATGTGATTTTCCAGAAAAGGGGTCTTCTTCAACCAGTCAGCCTGGACCAGGGCATGTTGGGAAGGACCCACCAGTGTGCGGAATCAAAGAATTAACCTCAGCCAATAGTGAGTTGTTTTGCCTTTTCCCTTTTCTTTTCTTACTCTCCTTTTGCTTTTGAAAAATATTCATTGTGTTTTCATTTATGTTAGAACCTCTCAATGGTTTCTTTTCTCCCTCGGAGTATGCGGAAGTGTCTTGGACTCATCCGAATAGAGGTTTAGGGGCGGCACATCTCGATAGATTTCGTGTCTTATCAACAGCTTATCATGCAGAGGGTAATGGGTATGCTGAAAGTTATGGGGGAGATGTGGCAGCTCACCTAGGTAATTCTACCCATGTTTGGGCTTCAAAGGTAAGTGTGTGTATATATAGTGATGTGCCCGATCTCATCGATTCTATGTTTTCAATGCTTTCAGTTGGTATCAAAATTTACTAAGTAGGTTGAATATAAACTAATCTTGATTTTGTAAGATGTTTAATTCAGAAAAAAAATATTGTTGTTTTTTGATCAGTGTGACATTTCATTTTTATGCGTCATTGTTTAAGGATTAACTTTATCAAAAGACAAATTGTTTTTATTGTTTTAACTCACAGACACACTCTCACTCACTCTCTCTCTCTCTCCCAGTTTTAACTCACCGGCGGCCTTCCGTCTCCACTGTCTCCCTCGATCACATCTACTCTCGTTGGCATCGACCACGGTCGTCCACCTCCACAGACTCTCTCTCAGTCTCGTCGATTCCACTAAGCTGTCGGCGTCGCTTCCTCTACACCCATTACGGCGACAACCAATTCCGACATCGGGAACCACGATGCCCAACCCACTTCGGTGTACTAAAATACTTGCCATACTGGTGTAGAGAAGTACTTGCATCGCATTTTGTTGTTTTGGAAAATACTTGCGAATGTTGATTTAATTAGTGTAGTTGCAGTTGCATCGCATTATAGATGAATGGACTTTCGGGAACATTTGATTCGAAAGATCCAGTAGACTTTGAAGTTGGGTCGTTGGGAGTTGGGTAAATTGTTATTATATGAGTTTTTGTTTAATTTAGATGTTTATTAAAGCACTTGACTGGGAAAAAAATAAAGGAATTAGTAAATTGTAATGTTGCAGCTTAGAATATGGTTGAAGGCTTGAAGCACTTGACTGGGAATATAAAGCTCGAAGGTCCTTTAAACTTAGTTAGAACAAGCTCTGGTCAAACGGTTAACCGTATATAATGCGGTTTGGTTATGGTTAGTGTTTTTCTAGAACCGTAAAACGGTTAACCGAAACTCGTAATTAACACGTTTATTTTAAGTTGCCTAAACGTTGATTTTTTTTTTTATCTCAGACTAACACTTTAAACTCGTAATTTTCTAAAATCCCGTGCATCGACATGAGTTACTAATAACTAGTTCATCATTACGAATATCAGTTATCATGTGCATCGACACGGGTTACTAATAACTAACTAGATAACCATTACGACTATAGAGGTTTGGTGCATGAATTTGATGTCTAATTCAAATGTAAAGAATGAGGCCTAAATCCTTACAGTTGGCCCTCTCTATAACATCAACAAAATAATCAAATTTCTTTGGTAGGTGGAAAGTACCTTAAGAGATATTTTTTCCTTATTAATCATAAGCACTCTTTCTCATATATTTTTGATACTGCATATATTTTTTTTTTTGATGGAATGCATATATTTTTTTTTTTTGGAGATCGGAATGCATATATTTTTGATACTGCATATATTTGCATAGGTAGGTTACGATTTTAAAGGAAAGAAAATGAAAGTCTATAACTACTAATTATAGCCAATATCTATATCAAAGACAATGTCGACTTGCTTTATATATAAGATTACAATCAAATGAACACGCTATATAATTTCCTCAACTGTCGTCCGTCTACTCACTCTTTGCCCTTCTCGATATTCATCCTCAGCACGTACTAGACAACGAATTGCTACGATGAAGGGTGGTTCATTTTTGCCAAAGTCGTCCATTGCCATGATGCTCGCTCTTATTTTCGTGTTGGCTTTATTTACGTCAACCACAGGCCACAGCAATTAGAAACTCCATCATCAATAGTAAAGAGCTGAACGAAGCCATTGTTCGGTCGTCTATGTTACAGGAAGTTCCTCATAAAGGCCGAGAGTTAGCATATCAATTAGAGAGAGTAGTTCCTACTGGACCTAATCCATTGCATCATCCATAGCATCATTCGCTATATGTCTACTCTTTATCAGGTTCTCGTATTCCACTAGGTCGTATGCATGATTTTCATTACCAATCAGGCAACTTTACAGAGATGGAATAAATAAATTTTAGTTATGAATACTCTCATGTGTGAGAGATTATCGTTTCTAGTCTTCAACTTTATTTTCTAGCATTGCTATGTTTTAACCTTTGATAAATTCCTATGTTATCCGGCAATTCAAGAGGAAAATATTCTTATATTCATGCTGTTGAATTATTACTTTACACACGGGGTCTCTACTAGCCATTGGGGGGTTAATAGTGAACATTGAGATTTGAGAGGTTATTAATCAACCTTCTTCTATCGTTAGTACTTAATACCCAATTTTATACTCTATAAAAATATGAAATGGGCTCACACAAGTTTATGTGACTAATTTATTACCTGACGTATTAAATATACATAGTATTTGTCTTGACACTTGAGTATGGTTCTGATTTTTTTGAATGTGGAACCTTTTTTTGGGTCTTCAATGTGGAACTTTAATAAGCAAAGCCTCTTCTTTTGGCCAAACTATATGGCATGCATTGCAATAATAGTGCGTGTTACAAATTTACGGGCAAAAGGTACGTAAATTTTGTTACACATTTTACGACCAAGAGAGGACAACTCTACATTGATTCTCATTTTTAAAAAAATGGTACATCGACTTCAATGTTATTAAGTATTGATGCAAAACAAAAAAGGAAGGTAAATAAGTAATGATGTGCCCATTGCTAATCTCAGATGAAAAAAAGATAGATACGTGATTAAAATTACTAGGAATTCCTCAAAGTTGAATTGTTTGAATACGACACAATAAAATCATGAAACCCTTCCAAGTAAATAAATAAAACTAGTACCGTAGAAAAAATTTCATGGACACATCAACTGGTTTGGGTGGTAAAGAGTAGTGGGCGACATAAATCCATGATATGTCTAATATAGCAAATGGACCATAATGTGGCCCAAGTTGTCAATGGTGAGTTGGTGACCCTACGTTATGATTGAAGTTTTTTTATTCTATTGAAGTTATATATATTTTTTTTTTGAGATCCTATTGAAGTTATATATTGATACTATATAATAAGGGAAAGCACAAATTAAATCTTCATAAGAATTGAAGGGGCATCTCCTACATGAATATTAATGCACTCATATTACATAACTTCTTTTAAAAAATATTTATACTACTCTTATATATTAAACTATAAAAATACAAATATGTGGCATCTATGACGTAAGTATACATTCACTCATTTGTCCGATATCATATTTCACACAGTTTCCTAATAATGAATTTTTGATCACAACTAATAATTTTTTAATTTATACCAAAATATTATAGCATCCAGAATTAACAAATAGAGTAAATGCGAAAAATCATCTAAAAATAGTGTATTTTTTGATGGAACTAAAAATAGTGTATTAAATATGTGTACATAACTGTTGAAAAATGAATACGTATATATATATTTTGTTAATGACTTTTTTATATATAAGATATACCTATTTTTTGTATTTGCTAATCACCTATCTTTCTGAATTACTCAGTGACCATTTTTAAGAGATATTTTTTTCTTATTAACCATAAACTCTATTTCTCATATAATTTCATCACGATTATGATTAAAAATCATCACATGAATCACATTTATTAGTGTTAGTTTTAGATGAGTAAAGTACTCATTTATTTATTCTTATTGTTTTTTTTTTGAGACAAATACTATTGAAATATCAATTGACACTTTCATCTCAATGCAAACTATCAACCCATAAAATCAATTATATATCATGAACAAATCTTTCAACTTTGATGTATACTTTTTCTTCTTTTTTTTTCCATAATCATCTAGAAACAACAAAAAAATCAACTTTAATGTATATTTTTCTTTTTCTCCAAAATCATCTAGAAAGAACAATCATATGTGACATGGCTCCTCCAAATCCCATATATCCACACTTCCATTTCTTTTTTCTTTCTTTCTAGTAATGTCTATTCATCTACCATCTATGTGTACAATCCTACATCCACACTTCAAAGTTACACAACCCAACCCAACCCACAAACACTCCAAAGTCCAAACTCAGCCTCACAAAACATAACTTGTTATCTATCACACTTTTATCACCTTACCCACAAAACACTACACTTACATCCTTTGAAAAAAGGATAACAGAAAGACAGACAGTGAGAGAAAGGACTGCTCTCGAGAAAACAGAGAGCCAAAAACTAAATAAAATGGCGGCAGAGACACTACTTATGAAGATAGCTACTGTACAAGCTGCTGCTGGTACAGTAGACCCTCTCTGTAACATCAACAAGAATGCCTCCCGCCGCACTCCACTCTCTCTCCCTTTCTCTCACCGCCGCCGCTGTCGTGTCTCTGCCTCTGCCCTCCACCGTGGTGGCTCTGGCTCTTCTTCTCTGTCGAAGTTGTTTGGAAGTGTTGGTATTAGCCAAGTTCAGCAGCAAAGGAAGAGAAACTTCTCTGTTCCTGCTGTTGCTACTGAAGCTGGTACTGTTCTTTCTCACTCATTTTGGCTCATTTTTTGCTTTTTCTTTTGTGGGTATTTGTTCTTTTTTGAGTTTATTTGGTTAGTTTGCTTTGTTTGGGTGATGGGTTTTCATTTTTTGTCAATTTTATGCCTACCCTTTTGGTTAATTTGATGAATTGTTGTCTTTTTGAGGTTGGTTTTTGTTTTGATTTGTTTTATGTCTACCCATTTGGTTTTATGGCTGAGTTTTTGGTGTTGGTGATTGTTTTGAGGAGTTTAAGAGTTGGGCTTTTTTTTACTGTCAATTTCTGTTCAATTTGCTGAATTGTTGTTTTGAGGAGATTATTTAATGAGTAGCTGCTAATATCAGCAAGTCTTTGATACACCGGGTGTACACGTATACCCGGGTGAATATATGACTAATAATAAAGGTACTGATTAATGACATCAAAAAGGCGATTAATGATATATGTTGTAATACTATGTAAAAAGCACCCGGTGTACGTGCAGAATTGGAGGCTAATCGGCAAGGATTTCATGTTTGCTACGTGCTAGTGAATGTGTGATGGTTCAGTTTTGGAAGTTGAGTTGTTTAATTGGTAAAACTCGGTCGAATTTGGTCAGCTGTAGACTTGTAGTAGTGTCTCTCCTTGATTGTTATGGTAGTTTATGTCTTAAGCATTAGTGTTGTGGTATTTGAGAGTGTTTGCTTGTGATAAGTGAGGTTTTAGTTCCTGAGTTGTTTGGTTATTATTCTTGTGATTTGAAGGTATGCCTTTTTGTGATTTGTGACATCTCATTCGGTTGTTTGGTTAAAGTGTGGGAGAGTGTTGTTTAGATTGAGGATTGGGGTGGTTTGAGAGGGAAATGTTGGAAGAGTGACCCTTTATGCTGCCTTCCTTTGTACTCAATTACTTAATCTACTCTCCATGATCCCTATATCTCTAGTGACAGGGTGTCTGGTGAAGTATGAGAAACTTAGACCTTCTAACAACTCTAAATTAGCCAAAACATGAGAAAAGAAAGGTGCCTCTTTTCACTCACGAACCGGGCAAGATTGTATCTGGTTGCACTAAGTTGTATTCCTTTGTCTTCAGTGTGTATAAATATCTGGTTGAGTCTTATGGTGAGTGTTGTGTATACTGGGTTGAACCTTAAGTCTTGATGGACTTGCTACTGCTATAGCTGCAATTGCTGTGGTCTTATTTCGTGGTAATTAATGCTTACAACTTTGACCTTTTGTTTTTTGTGTTCTTATTTTTATCTTTCATATAGCTTTCTTTACTTGTTCCACTTTGGCTAGTGTAATTTTGTTCTTGGACTTGACTTAGTTGTTGTTGATAATCTGATGATTTTTTCACTGGCTATGTTGCCTCTGCTTTGGCTTGATGCTTATGCTACATACCACAACTCTGATGGTATGTTTGCGAAAGCTAAACATCACTTTTCAAAGCTATTAAGAAAAAGGGAATATTAAATTTATATCTTTGTCCTCGCTGCGATTATGGATACATTCTGGCTTGGTTGCTAGAGCCATAGGCACTTGTCTTCTTTCTTTTCCTCAGATTTGATTACTCCATCTAAGCAAGTGCAGTCGCTCTATTTGGGCTTCTTCACAGATTAGTAGATGACATGTATCTATTGTATTACTTTTGGCTTTGACCTCGGTATCATGTATTATGGAAGCTGCATAATGGATTTTCTGTAATAGCCAGATATAACGGGGGAACATTTTTAAGACCTGGTACCTGTTGATGTCTTGACGCTCTATGCTTTCTAGACGTCTGACAAGGGATATCACAGGAGACTAGATGTCTGTGCTACGGCTTTGGGAGGATAAAACTATTGGATCGATTCTTTTGATCTGACATGACCTTTTACACTATGTTGTATCTGACCTCATGGATTTTCTGTGTGTTAACTGTTAAGATTCCTTTCCTGCTTGGGTTGTATCATGATTAAGTTTTTTATTATTTTGCTAACATAGCAAACTTTATTTTTTTCCTCCAGAGGCACAGCGTGCTGTACCACTAGAGCAGTACCGTAATATTGGAATTATGGCTCACATTGATGCGGGGAAGACTACTACAACTGAGAGGATCCTATTCTACACCGGCAGAAACTACAAGATGGGTGAGGTGCATATGGGAACGGCAACAATGGATTGGATGGCACAAGAGCAGGAAAGAGGAATCACCATCACCTCAGCAGCTACAACAGCCTCCTGGAACAACCATCGTATCAACATCATTGATACCCCTGGCCATGTTGACTTTACATTAGAGGTTGAACGAGCACTTAGGGTCTTGGATGGTGCTATTTGCTTATTTGACAGTGTTTCTGGTGTTGAACCGCAATCTGAAACAGTGTGGAGACAGGCAGATAAATATGGGGTTCCTCGATTATGTTTTGTTAATAAGATGGATCGCATTGGTGCCAACTTCTTTAGAACAAGAGATATGATAATTACTAATTTGGGTGCTAAACCTCTTGCTCTCCAAATTCCTATTGGTTCTGAAGAGGACTTTAAAGGTGTTGTCGATCTTGTGAAGATGAAAGCAATAATATGGTCAGGTGAAGAATTGGGAGCCCAGTTTAATTATGTCGATATCCCCGAAGATTTACAGGAACTGGCAGATGATTTCAGAGCACAGCTTATAGAATCCGTTGTTGAGTTAGATGACCAAATCATGGAGAACTACCTGGAAGGAATTGAGCCTGATGAGGCAACCATAAAGAAACTGATAAGGAAAGGAACTATCTCATACAGCTTTGTACCAGTTTTGTGCGGTTCAGCCATTAAAAACAAGGGGGTTCAACCTTTGCTAGATGCAGTGGTGGATTTCTTGCCTTCGCCACTAGACTTGCCTGCAATGAACGGTACTGATCCTGATAAACCTGATGTGCTTATTGAGAAGCCACCAAGGGATGATGAACCATTTGCTGGTTTGGCCTTCAAGATTATGAGTGACCCATTTGTGGGTTCCCTTACATTCGTGAGAATCTATGCTGGCAAGCTATTTGCCGGGTCTTATGTGTTGAATGCTAACAAAGACAGGAAGGAAAGAATTGGTAGGGTACTGGAAATGCATGCCATCAGCAGAGAGGAGATTAAAGTGGCGATGACAGGTGATATCGTTGCACTTGCTGGTTTAAAAGATACCATCACAGGTGAAACACTATGTGATATTGATCACCCTGTTATACTAGAGCGTATGGATTTCCCTGATCCCGTCATAAAGATTGCTATTGAACCCAGAACTAAAGCTGATCTTGACCAAATGGCAATTGGTCTAACTAAGCTTGCTCAGGAAGATCCTTCTTTCCACTATTCACGTGATGAAGAGATCAATCAGACAATAATACAAGGAATGGGAG